>JBAMBL010001811.1:0-25992 GCA_037043405.1 Drosophila subquinaria
CAAGTTGTCGATAATTACTTTTTGGTCTTGGCCTATCTGTGGCGTCTCCGTCTTCCCTTTGCCTCCGCACTCGTAACTGATGCGTGTGCGACATTTGTATAACGGGAAATCGAGTTTATTAAGTATGACGCCAATGCAGATTCTCGTATCTCGTATCTTGTTATTGTTATTGCATAATGCCAGTCATATGCTTCCAAATGACTTTATCTACTCTATAGTACTCGTATTGCCAGCATATTCAAAAGCCTTGGCAACTAGGCGCCAATTAAACTTGCAACTCCTTCCGATTGTCAGCTCTATAAGGCGATTATTTTCGAAACATGATACCAAGGTCAAATGCAGGCTGTGAATAAAATCTCGATATGAATCCGAGCAGGATTTGTGTCTCTTAGACTTTAGTTGCTTTGTCTCAATTGTTATCTAGCATAACAAATGTGCTTTCATATATTTATAACACCTTTTCTGATCCTTTTTTAATAAATAATTTTTAATTAATATACAATTTCAGTTTTCATAATTTAATGTTGAATTTTCACTGATAATTTAAAGAAGTTAAATTTCTTTACTCGTCTTTTGTATTATATAATACAATAAATAAAATATAGATAGCAATTTTAAATTCTTAAAGTTCCATGCTTAGATTTGAAAACAGAAACCACAGTTTCCGTTATGCAAGTAAATCAAATTTCCCACTGACGCACACACACGCACACACACACAGTTCGAAGACATGTGTGGGTATCTAGCGGAAGTGGCAAGCGCATAATCGATGCACACGACAATGGAAAATGGGAAACAGGGTAAGTGGAAAGCAGTCGGTAATAGTTTGACTTGCTGCTTCATTAAATTTAATTTATAAACTTGCCATAAGCACTAAATCACTGAGCACTTGGAAGACTCCCGGACACAGCTGTGGCAACGGCAACGACGACGGCAACGCCGACGGTAATAGGAACCGCCAAGGAAAACGCCGAGTCAGATGCGATGCGGCATAAAAGAAATTGCATAAAATGGCGGCTAGTGGCCAAAATGGTGGGCCATAAACATCATTGCGCAAGCAGTTGTTGCTGTTGTACTTGGCCATAATTTGCAAAATAAAAGGCATACTCGTATTTACACCAAAGCCGCAACCACACACAACAAATGCCCCAAAACATGGCAAAGCCAAAATTGTGAAGAAAAAGCAAAGCAAAAAAGAAACGGAAATGAACCAAAAATGAACTGTTATTTTCTGGCTTAGAGAAAGGAAATACACTTCAAACATCTTCAAAGTAAATGGCTTTAAATAATATATTTTGCAAATAAAGCATCCCATAAGGCAAGTCCTTTTATTGCAGCCAATCGAAGAACCAGTATAAATCTAAAAGGCAGAGAATATATATTTTAACTTAATTGCAGCAATAAAAATGTACAGTAGACTCGCCTCCTCTACGGGGTATTGTTATCAAATTAGCAATAGCTTTGATATATTTTGTATATAATAAATACATATAACATATATATTTTCAATGTGAAAAAAAATATTTGTTGGGCTTAAAATTGAACATAAACACACTATTTAAATTTGTTCTCTTAATTTACTCTTTGTTCTTCAACACAATTCTCTAATAACTTTTCTCAATCAGATATGGTCGATCGCATATTATTCTATTGTCACTGAAATTCTTAAATTATCTTGATCATTAAATGCATTTTACCTAGAGAAAGAGCCAAACTTTGCTAAGAAACCCAATCCTCCCCCTAAGTGTAGTGTGAAATCCTCCAAAACAAGGTTATAAAAAGAATAAAATGTAGCAAAAATCAACTCAACGCTTGATAAAGACAACAACAACAACAACAACAACAAGAGCTTATTGTTGTTGCTGTCACTCTTGCTGTCGTTGGCCATGTTGTTAGCTGCCTTTTTGCGTCAAGCATTTCCGTTTTTGGCGCTTAAATGTATGCTACACTTTTTGTGCCTGCGCTGCGTTTATTTTAGTATGTGTGTGTTTGTGTATTGGTGACAGTTGTTCGCTTTTCTGTCGTCTGTCTGTGTCACTATGTGCGTCTTCAAGCCGTAACAACTTATAAGGGGCGTGGCAGTTCGCCCATTTGCCCAGGCTCCACTAAAACTTGTCGAAATTAAATGTTTGGGCTGTGCGTTTGACGCGCGCGCGCGTGTTGAGAGATTTTTATGCGTGTTGACTTTTCACTCACTTGACTCACCTAAATGTGAATGCGATTGTGTGTGTAGGACAATTTTGTGCCTGTTTGTGTTTGTTTGTGTGTGTGTGGGACATTTTAATTAAGTTGCTGCAATGCGGCTTTGCTTTGGCGACAACTTGGCTGCCAAGATAAAGTTGCAAGTTTCCTATTTAAGCGGCGTCTGCGTCGGCGACACAGCCAAAATCTGATCCAAAACTTGGCAGTCACACACGCACACGCACACACACACAATCTCGAACTCGCACATGTTGGCCAGCAACGTGTTAGCTGCTGCATAGCATACTTTTGTGCGCTTGCCAAATTGCAACGCGGCCATCGCATGTGAAAATAATGTGCAATGGCAAAACTTTTATCGCATGTGAAACTATGTGTGTGAATGTGTGTGTGAATGTGTCCCTGTATATGTGTTGTGTGGGCATTTTGTGTGTGGGCTGCTGCGCTTTTGCATGTTAATGTAAATATTTCTCAATGCTGCTAAACTTGCAACGCGTAGGTGTTCTATCTATGGGTATTATGCCTCTTTTTACCCTTCCCCCTCACCCTCTCCCTCTCCGTCGCTCTTGTTTTTTCCGCTCTCATTCGCTGTGTATGCAATTTCGCCTTTCATGCTTTGGGGCAATCATTTGAACTGTGCTTAAACTTTTGCCTCGTAAGCGAGTCGAGAATATGAACACCTAAAATTGTTAAGGTACTTAGAAACGGACACACTGCCCACGTACTATACATAATATAAGTATGAAAGTATAAATACATATGCATATATTAGTCGAGTTAATAATTCAAGCATACGTTGCATATTCTGTATGTGATACGAATTCTTAAATATTTTAAATTGCAGATGTTGAGAAGTGAGAGAGTTAAAACAATTGCTATAAATAAATATACGTAAAACTAGATTAGGTTGCCACTAAAATTTATAAAGGAATATGTATAATTGTATGGTTAATATATTGTTGATCGTAAGAAAACAAAAAAGCCTTTTTTATTAAAGAAAAAACATTCCAGCTACCTCAGTTTGAGCAAACATTTATTAGCAATTTTGTTAACACATAGCTACATTTTTATATGACTTTCTTATAATCTCAGAAAAAGAATATTTGATTTTCTTATACGAAAAACATTGTCCGCAAAAAAGCAAGTCAAAAGAAGATTTGAAAAGAAATATCCAGCAAGTCATTTTGTCAATTTGCCAAGATAATAACCGGAAACTGTATAAAATTGAAAATTCATTAGGCTCAAATCGAAGTCAATTGAATGCAGATTGCGAACACATAAAAAGCTGCAAACACATTTCTTTCATAAGCACAATTGCAATCATACATATTTAAAACACTCTATCGAATTGGCCAAAAATGAATGGCGTTTTTAGTGGCAATATCAGGGGCCATAACTGCAAATGCCATAACCATAACCATTATCATAAGCCCACATTGGTAACTTGCCTCATTTGGTTGCACAAACAGGCTGCAACCAGGCAAGTGGCGCACAGCAAATGGCTGATACTTTGACAGTTAAAGAACGACGAGTAAGCATCTTAGCGCGGTTGCATTTGCTCTGTCGCTGGCGCCCTCTAACGACAGTTGCTTGAATTATGTTAAGTGGCTGGGCCGACGCCTGTAGGCGCCATTTTGCAATTTCGTGTGTATATGTGTCTGTTTGAAATTTATTTATTTGCTAGAAATAACGCCGTAAAATGCGGCTCGACAACTAGGCGATGGCAGATGACAAAGACGCTTGACCTTAAGGCACAAGCGCAACGAGAGCCTCGAGACACTTCTGCGGAGGCTTTACGAAGGGGCGACGGGGACAGGGGCAGGACGAGGGGCAGAAGCAGGCGAATATTTTTCGCAACTAGAACTAGTAGCAAAAGCTACAGTTGAGCTGACTCAATTGTGAGAGACCCTGTTATTATAATTAAAGGATGCGCTACAGGATGAAATTTACTTAGCATAACAAACAAACTTTATTACAATTAAATCCGAAGTTTTTTCTAAAAGAGTACGTCGGTTTTGAGTCCAAAACCAAAATATTAAAAAAAAATCTGACACTCTTTCGAATAGAAAATGGAAGCTCATTTTAAAATTTTGAACTAAAACTTAATTAACTTAATAATTTGTATTATATGTGCGGCGTTTATTACCCGATTGCAATGAACTTTCAGCCGGTTTAAATTCTGTGTAATCCGATTTTCAAAAATTATTATTTAAATTGACCTATTAATTTGATTATGAAATTTGATATAATGCGGTGCAGAGGTGCCTCTAGCTCTTAGAGTCTCTGAAATCTATAATTTATTGGACTTGCTTAACCTCCTTCTGCCACACATTTCGCTTTTGAGAAACTTAATAGAGCCTTTGTACTTTTTAAGTACAGGGACTAGAAAAAATTCGTTAAAGTGACACACTGAAATGGTGCCACGCCCCTACAGACGCTGAGGCTCGTGCTCATAATGATGCGCTGTTTGTGCCAGGCAGCCTTCCCTCTCACTCTCACTCACTCTCTCTCTTGCCTTGGTCCTGTCGTGTGTCCTTTTTCGCAACAGCAGCAATTTTCAATGTTGTGCGCGGAATTGTTGACAAAGTTCGCCTCAAGGCAAACAACTGCCGTACTGTGGGAAATACAACAGGGAGGTCGGAGGCAAGGGACGAACGTCTCTTCTCAGTTTCAAGGCAACTGTCGCCGCCGTAAGTTGACTACATAAAAATGAAATTACACAAGAAATTAAATTAGCGCAAATACATAAGTGCAAAAAATTTGGCAATAAAAACACCGAATCTGACATTGTTGTGACACTTAGGCGGACAAACAGACACAATGCCAAGTAGAAACAGACAGCGAGTGAGAGGAAGAGCAAGAGAGAGGGGAAAACAAACAGTTGTTAAGGCAAAACAATAAATTAAATTCAAACAAGCGGCGCACGTCAAAGGCGAATACAAAGTCAAGGGGGACTCTTGTTGGCCACAAAAGTGAGACTCAGTCTCAGTCGCAAGCTCAGGCTCAGGCTCAGGCTCGAACTACTCAAGTGGTCGCACTCTTAGACCTCGAAAGGACCAAAGTGCCCTTATGATAAGCAGACAAGTGCAAAGAGGCGCAACAAATCCCCCAATACAGCCGACAACATGCAGCTCTGACGTAGATGTCGCTTCAGCCCCCAAGCCAGTAACAATAATGAAAGCACCAGATGATTGTGACTATTGGACACCCTTTAAACTGTGCCTACTCCATTTTTCCTTAAAAGAGAATTAAATTGGCAGTTGGATATCCTGAAAATAGTTGAAATTGTATTGTGACTGTAAAAGAAAATGATTGAAACTATTGATGTCATTTATGATAATTTATTATTCTGAAAATATCATATATAATATAATTTGTCTTAGTGATTAACTTTTGAAATTGGGCAATACAAATAACACAATTATATACCCTCGAATAAGTATTTACTGTACTCCCAGTGTAAGATTTAGACAACAATCCGTATATTTAATGTAATAAAAGATTATGAATATTTTGCACTATTTAAACAAAGCTTTTTTTATAACTCAGTGAAAGTAGAAGTGAATATTTCAAGAAAGTACAGTCAGACTCTTAATAAATTACTTATTCTAAATTGATGATGTTATTTTTCACATAATAATACTATGCATTTTAAATAAATTTAATAGTTAAAGGCCTTTCAAATATATTTAAATTCATGCACGTTATATACTTTGTACATTTGCTTCTACCCTATTCAATGCTTGGTACACAGGGTATGCATAAATACAATTATGTTTATGTACCTGACCCAAAAAAGCGATGCCAACCACAACAACAGCTGCTAAAGCGGCTCAAACAACAGATACAACACAAACAACAAAGCAACAAAACAACAAAAGCAACTACATTTCATCATCATCCTGTTGCCTCATCTCTCTCAGCTCATTTTATATTTATAAGCTGACAATTGATTATTTTGTATTTTTTCTTTGTTTTATTTTTTGGGCAATTATTTGCAGTGCCAAAAACAGCATTTCCCACCGCAATATCAACAACAACAATGATAAGTGATTGTGTTTGTGAGTGTGGAGGATGAAATGATGGCAATCTGAGCAGATCCTTTGGCAGATGCGATGCACTCACCTCCTGTTTATCCGGCAAAGCTGTTGCTCCTTCAATTGATTTTGCATTCGTGCTGCTTTCAATCGATCAACTCTAACTACCTCTGCGTACAATAGCTAATGTCAACAATTAATTACACTTTTTTCCTGTTCAATTATTTTCCGGACATCTTTGTCAATTTGTTGTTATATAACTTTTGATATTGCTATACAGACTGGCAGAGAGAAAGAGAAGAGAAGTACAGTTGGGAATTATACGATTTTCTGCTGTCCTTTGAGAAATGATGACAACAAATTTGCCAAATGGTTTTCTGTCGCTATTTTTGGCAGACGTTGCATACCTCTGGGTATAAAGGAGCACACACCACCACTCACAAACACACACATACAGCAGTTGGTCTGCAAGTTTTTTTTTCGTTTTGCCAATGTCAATTTAAAATACAATTTAAACGAGCTAGCAATTGCAACTGACGCCGACACTGGGGTAAGTGGAGAGTTTTGGCTACTGAATTAATGAAAGTAAATCGAGAGAGATATATATAGAAAGAGAGTCAAATATATATAGACAGAGATGCCAGTCAGTTAGAAACTGAATTGACTTTGGCATCGTTGCACATTTTGTCGCATGTTTGGAAAACAATTTAACAAAAATTGACACACAACTCGTCCGTTGAGCAGACAACGTTGTTGGCCAGGCTTTTCAGTTTAACTTTGAGTGGCGCTTTGGGGAATTGGTGGGCGGCCTTGTCACGCCCACATCTCCCAGTCCCACCATCAACGATGTGGCAAATTGCATTTGCCTGCAATTTGTTCTACAAGCTGTGCTCAGTGCAAAAAAAGGGAGAAAAAGAGAAAAACACATGCCAAAATGTTACCCAAATTTGTACATTTAAAAAGATTTGTTGCGAGCACAACACAACAAAAAATGCTGAAAAATTGTCATCACAAGCATAAACTATTAAATTAAATGCTTAAAAACAATTGTGCGTGAGAATTTATATGTAAAACGAATAAAAAAGCTGTACATTTTGTAACAGAAAAAATGTAAATTTTATTGCACATAGTTTGTCCAAACTGTCGTCCGGAAAAAATAACGTCAGAAAATAAAATAAAAGTTGAGTGTTTTAATAGCGACAAATTCTAATGGGTGCTAAAAAGTCAGTTTAAGTCATTGTTTTAACTGTTTTAGCTGAAGCAAATTATTTTCTGAAAGAGCAGTTAACAGAGTTAGCTAAGGGAAGTTTAGTTTGAATAATGGTAAAATTCTTAAAAAATATTAAAATTATGTAAGACATCTCTTTATTGCTCTAGTTGCGGAACTAAAGATTTTGTTAGGGGAAATGTCCAAGACATACAATTATCCAGTTGATTTAACACTAATTAAACGATGCTAGAAACAAAAGCACCAAAATTCACAAAGCAAAATTCCCAATAACCAGAGCAAATTGCAACTTTGAAAGATTGAAAATAATTTCAAAGACTTAAATATATGTTCGGATTTAACGAAATTTCAATTTCTAAGAAGCTGTGGAATTTCTTAAATTGATATGAACGCTATTTTATTTGTTCGAGCTTCAAACTTGTACTACTCAAACCAAACAATTTAAAATCCGCCCAAAATGCTTTGACCCCAGGCCGATATAACATTAATGAAATTAAGAAAAGCAACAGGCAAATGCCAAGCGGCAACACTGCAAACAACATATTCTAAAGCTCATCAGAAATTCAATACGCTCTGTCAGTTTGTCAGTCAGACAGTCAGCCATTCAGTCAGTTAGTCAGAAGTTGATATCAGAGCCTCGCTCCAACACGCACACAAAGCAAACAGAATTAAGCATAAACTCAAGCCACAAAACGGGCAGTGAAACATAATTCAATGAAAGTTCAATACACCTTTATCCTCTGGGCCCTTCCTTTCTCTTTCTTCACTTTTCATGAATATGCGATGGCAGCCAAAAAATACTTATTTTGTGTACACATTTCGCAAC
Source organism: Drosophila subquinaria (assembly GCA_037043405.1). Taxonomy (NCBI): domain Eukaryota; kingdom Metazoa; phylum Arthropoda; class Insecta; order Diptera; family Drosophilidae; genus Drosophila; species Drosophila subquinaria. Next base: position 8,291 of record JBAMBL010001811.1, read on the forward strand.
GGTGAGAAAAGGCAGATAAATTGAAATTGAAACAAAATAAGAACGAAAAATGTCTTGAGTTCAATGTGGATACCAAAAATCGACTGACAACCAAACTGGAGAGTTGCGGCGAAGAAGCACAACAAGCGGACAGAAGGGAGGGTCGATGGGCAGACGTGGCGTATGCGCAATCAATCATGAACGAATTCAATTTCCACAAAACGCAAAGGCCTGCGTGTGTGTGTGTGTGTGTATGCGTTGTGTACATTTGTATTAGTGTGCGGACTATGGCATACCAAGGACTTCCTCAACGCCTGGCTATTGCGTAGTTCGTCCTTCGCTCTTAGCCCATCTGCTTCGATGGCCTGACAAGTCCTGGCACTTTACACTGTCTCTGCCCTGGCATCAGCTTCTTGTCTATTGGCATCTGCTGCGCAAAAATAACGCTCATTAAAATTGACAAATCATGCGAAAAATGTGTAAATAGCAATTATAAGCACTTAACGTACTCACACGGCGTATACGTTATGTTAATGGCCATAGCCAGCGATGCAATTATGTTACTGTTAAGTGCTGAATGGTTAGGCACGGTGCATTAAGATAATTTTGAAAAATGCAAATTAATAATGCGTTAACAGTCAAATAAATATTCAAAAATCATCAATATAAATATTCAAAATGGATACTTGTATTAATGTAAATTAAGGAGAAACTTTTACAGTTTAATTTAACAAGCAAAAATGTACAAATAAATGATATTTATTTATTTAATTTTAAAGAAATAATAAATATTAAATTTGGGAAAGTAATTTTACTTCTTATTATTTACCATATATTTTATATGAAATTTACAAAATAATTATATTTATTTATTAAAATAATTATATTTATTTATTAAATTTGCAAAAAATATTAAATATTAATTTGGGAATGTAATTTTACTACTCATTATTTACCACTTTAATGATAAAATTGACAATTGAAATATTTGCATATATCTGTACAAATATTAACATATGTTAAACTTAACAGCTCTTTAACAGAACATAACAATTTTACTAACAGCAGGACATAGAAGTAAATAATTAAAGTTTAGACCAAAAACAATTATTTATAGCCTGCAACGTTAGAAGTTTTAAAGCCAATCAAAATTCCATCCAAGGTAATACTGTGGGTAAAGCGATTCCCAAGTACCTGATGCTAGGGTATTCAGTGGTCATTTGTCTTGGGTATATGCAAATGTATATGTGTGTGTATATGTAAATATTCATTTTCCTTTTCGTTACCTTCTTCTTAAAATGTCGGAATGTTTTGAGGTAGGCGCACATTTTGCCTCAATTTGCCCGTAGATAGACGAAAAATTGTTGGCCGTCATTTGCTTGGCCCAAACGAGCTTCCTTTTGCCCGGCACTTTTGCCATCGCCATCGCCATCTACATCTGCATCTCCATCGGCCTGTTTGTTGCCCATTTAACCTAATAGCTTTTCATTGTATTAGTTTTGCTCTTGCCTCTCACTTTGCTACTTTTTTCTTGCCACTTGCTTGCTTTTTTCTGCCACTCACGGCCATTCAATTTTAAATTCTAGACACTCGCTGATTGAAGATATTGGACCATTTCGAAAGGCATACAAACTGTTATCCTCTGTACGCCTCACTTGCTATGATTTGAATTTTAATTACTTGTGTTTCGAGTAAAACAAATTGTGATCCCCATGATTGATTGCCCAACCGTTCTAGTATTATGTGGCTTTTTTATTTGTGTGCCGAAAAAAACCGAAAGTAATGCCTTAAATTATAGTCAATTAGATAACAGCACATTTAGCCTAAAACGAACGAGCTCTCCGAGCTATTTTAGCCGCTTGGCTGAAACGTCTAATGACCTGAATCTAACCGCTGCGCATTTCCACTTCGCCGGCATAATTAAAATTATTCGTTAAATTATACTTTATTGTGTCGCATTTGAGAAAGAAACTTGAGGTGCGACAAGGGATGATTTTGTTCTAGAAAGGATATCAAAATTACTTATTATGGGATGCATTTTGGGAGGAGTATCCGACCGGGTAAAAATTAACAAACTAATTTTAAAGAGGCACGTTTCAATTACCGAGCGATTGTTAAAAGAAAATTATCTAAATGAATGAGATAATCGAAGATATAAATTCTATATATTTGGATAATTTATCCTGAAAATAGGGTAAACTATTATTTTCAATTCAATTTAAAAAGTTATTTTACTCTTATTATTTATCTAAATAATGAATATTATGAAAAAATAGTTACACAGCAGCTTTAATTTTAAATTTGTAAATATTTATACAATACCTTTTGAGTAAAAATTGATTTAACAAATATTAAATATTTAAAAAAAATAAGGGAATTTGGCTGTTTTAATCTGCTAAGCCCGTTAACCCAAGTTCATCAGCTCTTCAGCTTCCACGTCGTCGGCAAATGCAAGCTGGTAATTGTGCCCCAATTCGTAGCATTATTGCTGCCTTTTTCACACCTTTTTATGTAAGTATTTGGCAATTAATTGGGGCCAACTCTTGAGCGGCTGAGCGCTTCAGGCAGTTGGCCTGGAAGTTGGCTCTACGACAGGCCGTAAAATCAATGCCACATGTTAAATATCGTGGGAAAAATACAAATATACGAGTAACTACAATACACGCTCCACATACACACACAACACAACCACACACACACACAACACAACCACACACACACAACACCACACACCCGCATCAACTGAGAGGCTGGCAAATTTGCACAACGCGATACATAATGAACAATGTTGCTGCTGTTGCTGTTGTTGTTGCTGTTGTTGTTGCTGTTGGGTCATAAAAAGGCGAAAATACTTGAGGCACACACAAAAGCTAACGGCTATGACGAAAAGTCAACTTTGTTGTTGTTGTTGTTGTTGTTGCTGCTGCTGCTGCTGCTGTCGCCTGTGCCATAAAGTATGCAATATTTATTTTGTATAAAAAGCGTGCAAAGCATTACAACAACAAGCAGAAGGAAGAAGAGCATGTTTGACTAAGAAATACCCAGCATTCGATTGATATTATTTATTGTAATTATTGTAATTTCATTTGATATATATTTTTGTCAATCTTTTCAATTTAAAAACAATTTTATTCAATACAATAAATTTTAAAATACTATTAAAGTTCTTTCAGTAACATTAATAATTGCTTTTGCATTGCTTATAGGATGATTTGAGCATTGTGTAAGATGTTAGGTTAAGATCCTGTACAATTAATGCAGCAAGCTTTACAAAAAGGGACAAATAGCTAAAGTTGTAAATATGATACCCGTTTTGCCCAACTTACAGGTATAAGGTATAGGAGCAATAACAACAACGAGAACGACAATGGCGACAACAAAAGGGGCAGCCATTAAAACCGGAAAAGCAAATGAGCGGCGAAAAGACTGCGCCTGAAGGATAAGTGCACATAAATACAACAATTTGCCAGGGTTTCCAGAATACATACATATACTTATATGTATATGCGAGTATGTACATTTGTTTGTGGGCTCCAGGCGCAGTTGGGACATTAATTGAAATATTTATGCCATTCGCTGTAATGCGCTCAGAGCATCAACTGAAATATCTGACAGATGTGAGTGACAATTTTGCAAAACAGTCCAAAGAATTTCAATCGTTTCATTATATGTGTAAGTTTATTGTGATATGCATTGACCCATTACCAAAAATTCCACGCCCGATTTGCTGATGCCATTTTAATGAGGTTCCACGCAATTTCAAAGTTAATTAGCCACGGCTCACGAACCACACGAAATTCAACTTTAATATTTATCATAAAATACTATACCACAGTCGACCAGGTTGGGTATTTATATTATAATTATTGCCATTATTTCAGTTCACCGTGTGTGAATATTAACTTACATATATATTAGCCGTTACCTCACAGGTGAATGGATCTGCCCTGTTTTTTTTTTAACGAATGACAACATATTCCCAAGTTCATTAGCAAGTATCCAGTAAACAATAACAAACAACAAATAACAAATCGCATCTGCTGCCATAAGGCCCTCTGATAGCCAGTCAATGGGAGAGGGGCAAGTGTTTACTTAGCCAGTATACGAGCACTCATAGTATCTAGTGAACCGTGTAATTATTATCAAAATATTGTCTCATTAAAATAAGCTCAAAATTAGACCATTAATGCTTAATAATGCTGACCTTGACCGAGGAAAAATAAATTATTTTAGTTACCAGTAATTACTGGTAAGAATATCTAAGAATGCATTATTTCATAGCAAATACTTTTCATTATGGCTGTAGAATTTGCTTCTTGGCAAGGATAAGAGATATTTTATCTAAAGCAAGAGAGAGAGGTCATTATTATTATTATCATTTGTAGTAAAGTTTAGAATTTATCGTATTATATTTGACCTGAGTTTCAAAAGTATCTTCAAACTTAAATATTAACTTCATGTCATGCTCCTGATTTTCTGATATTATTGTCTTTAATTCAAAAGATATTTTTCATATTCTTTTTTATGTGTAATAAAGTATGCCTTTGAATTTCTGTTCATAAATATTGATATTTATGAGCATACTGAGTTTTAAGATTCTGAATGGTCAATTAATGTTCAGTTATTGATGTCAATTGAATTAGCTGAATTGCATATTGTACGATTTACGCACTTTTCCCATCGCTTGATTGCAATTTTCCCATTTATCAATATCAACAGAAGCACATAATTCAATTTGCAAAAAAGTACGGGAGTCGAGTACGTGAGTGATCATTGAAGACACAGGTTAAATTTTAATTGAACCAATTGAATCACTGGTCGCACAGTGGCAGATTATAATCGGGCCAATTATGCAGAAGCTCTCAAAACGATTGCATGACGCTGATGCTGTTATTGACATTGCCACAATGATTGATCCTTAAGGCAGTGTTAACTAAAGGTGCATGCCACATGCCACATGCGAGTGCCCCAAGCCGCTGATCGATCGCTTGAGTAACGACTACACTCTCTTCCTCTCTCTTTTTTCTTTTTCTCTCTCTCTCTCTCTCTCTTTCTATATTGCCATGCAACACTATCTCTAGTGTCGCTAGATCAATTTAATTGACCGTGCTGACGTCTACAGTCGACAGTTTGACTCGAAGATAGTGCTGCCATTTTAGCTATTTTATAGCTAGACTTGTCAATTTTATAATTGAAGAGGCTGCATAATTTATAGAAACTCTTAAAGTTTGAAATATGACTGCATACAGAAATTATTTGACTACTTTAATTGACATTGCAATATAATGACTAAGAAAAATATGCTATGGTCATATATGCCGAAAATATAAACTCATTCGCTCTTTTAGCTATGTTTTAAAAATAATCAGACAAATATTTTGTATATTAGTAAATTTTCGATTAATCTGCATTGTTATGATTAAAAGCTTACTCTTAATCAAATGAAACAATTGTATTTCTTAGTATTTTCGAAACAATTTTTAGCTGATGTATGTAGTTACTCTCTTTTATTAAATTAGCAGCTAAGTTCTTGAGTTTCTGTCAACACTGCTCTTATGTTATATGTACTACTGTCGATAATAACAATAAGCCCCGATGATGCTCTAAGCGTGGGAGCTTGCAGCTCGGCGTGTTTCTCGCTCTCTCAAAGAAAGTGCCGCGTAATTGATGCGTGTGTCGCATGTGTCTTGTGTGTCGTGTGGCGTTTGTCGTGTGTCGTGTGGCGTTGGAGTGTTGCCACCGAAGGTCATTTACGATGTCAATTGAGTTTGCCATCTGTTACAGTGCTCTGGGCCTAGGTAAAGCCGCAGCAACAGCATTAACCAAATAATGTGGCACGTTCAATCTGCAACGTTGCGTCGCGACGCGTCGTGATTTAAGCTGATGTTGACGTAGCTTGTGCCACCAAAATGCATAAGGTGAAGGCGAAACGCAGGCGCAGGAGCACGGATACAAATTCAAGGACATAAACACGAGCATGAGCATACTGATGCACACAGTCAGCGTCTGTCCAAAAATAGCGACAGCAAACTAAACGAAGCCAAGCGCAACGCCCAAAAGCATGCAATAGAAAAAATTGCAACGCTTCATCCTGCCAACTGAATGAAATGCAATTTTAATTTCATTACATTGCAATTCTCCACATTCCACTAATTTGTTTTGGTTTCTGTATTTCGCTTTCATACTATACGGGTGTTAGTGGGTTCGTGTGTTTGTTTGTGTGTGTGTCGGTTGAGATTTTATGGTACTCACAGACTTGAAAGTTATTTTAGTTTTCGACTGTCGACATCTGCGTTCCATTAAAATGCATTAGACGTGGCAAATGTTGCATGAATGGTTGGTTGCAGCTAAACATTAGCTGTGTGGCGACTGGGAAATTTTCAGCTTTTAAAACCATCTCTTAATTTTATTTCATTTATGAACAAATTTTAAAGCAACATTAAAATTGTGGAAACTGTAAAGTCTCTCCCAACCAACAGTATATTAAAAGCGAGAGCAAGAAAAAATTAAATATGACTATTAGATACTTAAAATGATAAGAATACATTAAGGGAATAGAAGACAGAATCAAGAGAAAAGTCAGATAACAAATACTTTTGAAACAAACGGGTAATATATCGGTTTTCCTAAATTGTAAAGCCTTTTACATTTTTAGGACACACCTATTTTCTGAATCACAATATTTATTTCAACGCAATTTAATTGTATCATTTAAAATGTTTCATTCAATTTAAAAATGAGTTTCATTTAATACAATAATTTTAAATTTTACTCAATCTCTGTTTGTTTAAACGTATTGCTTAATTTATTCTTCAAAATCTTTATTATTTATCTAACGCTGGAAATTTCCAAAAAGCAAAGATGATATACAAAACCTGAATTTAGAATGAAACAGCATTTGAATATTTAAAAAACCCGTCTTATGGATTCTAAGAATTATTATTGACAATGCAGTGTGAATGATTTGAAATCAGAAATGACTTTCAAATCAAAGAAATACAAAATATGTAAGTTTTTTTAGCCATTTGTTATCTTGTGAAAATTTACTTTAAATGTCCTTTGTATACTGGAACTACAGGAAAACGTTAATAAAATTATTTTTAAAGCTGAATGAACTAAGTAAAGACGAAAATTCTGAGAAAATACTGGTAAGCGCCAATGGGAATCCTGAAGTAGCCTTACTACATCTGAGAGTTTCTTGGAAGTGTTTGATATGCATTGCTTTTCATAATTGAGATTATTATAGTAGATATTATCAGCAGAGTATGCTGCCCACATTAAACTGAGAGCACTAAATGCAGTAAATTCTCGCATTAAATATGGGGCTCTAAACTCAGTACGGATTACAGTAGATCTCAAAGATTACAGTGCAGTACAGCATAATTAAAATAAAGGAACAAACAATAAAGACTTTTCCTAATCTTACTGCAATTAAAGATTCAATTGAAATCCGCATTTAAATAAGCCAAATCTGTAGATAAAAGTGAAGATGCTGCCATAAAAGTGTCGTTTATAGTCTCTGGAATCCATTATTAGCCATTGGCGAGCAAGTTTTCCAGGACTTTCGACTACGCCAGACATACTGTACTCAAAGCAGGCATACACATTTAATTTAACTACCGTAGCTCAGCATCAGGCTTATTGCCGGAACTTTTTAATAGTTGACTTTAATTTTTAATTTTAACGCGTCCTGCGGGAGGAGAGGAAGAGGGAGATTTCCGGGCGTTTTGGCGGTTGGTCAGGTGCTTGCCCGCAGGAAAATGCAAAGCTGCGATGCGCAGCGAGTGAAAATGAAATCAGGAAAACAGCAAAATCCAAAGTAGAATAAAAAGGCTGGCTAAAAAACAGGCAGAAGAAACTCGTAAAGCTCGCACTTGGTAATTATGCGCTTATCTTTGTTGCCCTATTACCATATCCCGCAGCACCCCTCGGCAACCCTCGACACCCCTTGCTTCCCCCTGCTCGTCCTTTTCAGGAGCTAATTTCATTTAGCATGCAAATCGCGCACTTTTCGCCAGCTGCTGAGTTTTTCGAAAGCAATGCGTTCGATTGTTTCGCCTCGAAAGCGAATTAAAAGCTAACAACAAAACAGAAAAATGTGAACAAGAACAAGAAATGAAAACGAATGCGAAACTTTGTGCGAAAATCTCATTAAAAGTTTCTTGACGCTTAGCATTTCTTGGCCTGAATTTGACTTCAAGTCTCGCAATTATTGGGCATAATCGGGCTTGGCCAGAATGTCAGTGGAGTTGGCGTGTTATGCAGGTAGCCTGCATATCCTGTAAAGCCGCCTCGAGGGTTGCCCTGACCATTCATGCGTGCCCGCGAAAGATCGAACCAAAGGAAACAAGAAATTTCAGCAGCCTATAATTTGTTGTTAGGTTTTTATGTGGTCAGCAGCCGGGCAAATGCGTCTCGTGCCACACGCGAGACTGCCAAACAAAAATATAAGGGAACACGTGGGAACAAATGGGAATTGTGAACATACAAACATACATACATAAATATGTACATATACATAACTCGTAAGGTGCGTTTATCGAATGCGATTGAAAGTCGAGAGTGTGAATATAAAGAATGCACATTTTGAGGCAAAGTTCTGTTCACATATGTATGTATGTATGTATGTATGTATGTACATGCCCCTGACATTTAACGACAATATGTAGCTGCAACAACAGCAACAACACGAGCCAATGTCATCGTTGTGGCAGCGCCGTTTGCTGATTGGCTGCTGCAGCATCAAGGGGAAATTATTATTATTCTAGCTGTTCTTGTTGTTGTTGTACAGGATATTCGTGAAATATTCATATTCGATAGATTGGCACATATTCGATAAACTCACCTTTAACGCTACATTTGTAGTTCCTTGGCGTTACTCAAAGAAAATGTTTTAACTTAATTTAAACATAAACAAAAACACTTTTCCTTGCATTTGTTATTGCTGCTGCTTCTGTTATCGTTGTTGTTGTTGTTGTTGCCGTTGTTGTTATGCTTTTTGTTGCTGTTATAGCTGCACATAGTTTAATATTGTTGCAAAAATATAGCGAAAAGTTTATTATCTCACGCACTTTTTCACACAGTGTTAGCTAATTGCCAGAACCATGGGCAATTGCAATATTTTCACTGGTTTTCACAAAATTCTTCCAACATTATACAGTTATTACAGCGTTTAACAATAATTCGCTGCGTTTCAGCTCGTCGTGTCTAGCGCTTGCAGAGTCTGTCGCCCAACTGAGCAATCGCTGGCGCTGTCAAACGCTCAAAGCCTAAATTGCAAAGAAGAATCGCAAGCCTCTCTCAATTTGTGTGCGAGTGTATTTGTGCATGAGTAAGGAAGTATGCTGCCAGGACTGCATATTGCCCAAAGCAGCAGCAGCAGCGCAAGCAGAAGCAGCACCTAAAACGAACGGCAACCACGTGAACAACAAACGACGAGTCAGCTGAGCCAGACAGAGAAAGAGACATGCATAACGGGAGAGCAAGTACAAGTGCTTTCATGACGCCGCTCACAAAAGCTTCAAGTCTCTCTCTCTCTCCATAGTAACGACGGCGTTTGTCTGCGTGAGTCACCAGCACCTGATGTGCGTGTGAGAGCGTGTATTAGGCGTCGCTTATTTTTGTTGTGCATTCGATTTGTTGTTGCTGTTGTTGTTTTGCAAAAAGCCGGTTTGATGTTGCTACATTTGTATTGGAAACACAATTTGCAGGAGCTGCCGTCAGCAAACGAAGAGATTGTGTGAGTGAGAGTGAGCACAACTTAGAAGCAGGGGAAACCAGCGAAAAAGAGCGAAGGCATTGTCTTCTTGCTAAGACGTACAAAAGTTATCAGCTATTGGATTGCTGAAGGGTTAGTAATCGAAGGAATATTGACGCTTAGTCAGGTGGGCTTATAAATGATAGATGTCCAGATGGACAGATGATGGCTCAATATACGACTATACGGATGGCTGCAATAAGAAGAAAAGGGACTAATGGATAGGCAATCGATTTTATTGAAATCAAGGACAAAAGATTGATGCATGCATATATCGATAAGTATTACAAATTCAGGCAAAAAAGTAGATATCAAGTACACAATATGAATCAATTATTACTATCCTAAAAACAGTCGAAAAAATTTGAATAGCATTTAATTTAAATTACAATCTAAAAATATTGTTTAAAAAGTTAAAATATTACACAATAGAAATTGAACTTTTGTTATACAAATTGTAATATATACGAATTTAAGACAAGAACAGCCGATCCTAAGTGCTGCCAAATTTGTCATCAACACCATGGTCAACCCAAAGCATCTAACTAACGAAGACCTTAAGCCGACAGACACCGCGGCGTCAGCTCTCCCAAAGACATGAGGAAGAGGGCAGGATTCTGTCTCTCTTGGCACATGGATAAAACGGAAATACGCTAGCCAAAAGGACGCCGTCGTTTATCCTTACACAGACTCGCAGCAAAGCTGAACAGTCGGTAGGCAGTACCTGCCCCAATGTTCGTGCTCAATGAAAAGCTCTCGCAAGTGCCGCTCACAGCTTTCCTGCTAAAGTTCATGTAACACTTTCTAAAAAAAGCTTTGACATGACGGCGCCTACCACAACCACCCCAACAGTGGGACAAATTGCAATGCTATTTGATTAAAAAAATATTTTATGTTATTTGTGTTAGTTAACGATTGATTGGTAATTTTTTATTTATTTTCTAATAACTTTCTCCACAGTGCACAAAGCAGGAGTTGACGATGCAACATTCAAGCGTATCCTGGCAATGAGCATGGTCCTGTTGGCTGCCATCACTCGTCGGAATACCCGCTGGGCTGAAGGCCGTTGTCATAATTTTGCATTAGTAAAGTAAAGGCTTGTTGTGGTTCTTGTTGTTGTACACAGTTGCTATAGTTGTTTTGCTGGGCGTCGTGGGGCGGCTGCAAAGACTGAAATGAAATTTGTAGCAAGTGAAAGCTGCGTTGTGCTTTTCGCGAGTCCTGTGCACAGCGGCATCTTGGCAGACCTTGACAGCCAGCCCAGCCCAGCCCAAGTCGCCGATTGTTGCAACAGTACAGAAAATATGAAAGAATCGTATTCTTTGGCATGCCGAATATTTCATATCCTCCCAATTTTAGTCTGAATTTCTAGGACAAAACCAATTAAATTACCAATTACATTACTTTACAATTACAATACAATTATTATAAAGGTAGCTAAGGGATTTATCGTCAATCACGCCTTGTTTAATGCTAAACCCATTTCATTGCACAATTGTAATACCTTCTGCAAGGGTGTAAAAAGATAAATGAAGCCGTCGCACGTTTGTTATTTACTCACCTGTCGCAGCAGTTGCAGCAGCCAGTGTTGGACTGGGGCTGGACTGGCCGCTGTCAAAGTGAAAGCACACCTCCACTTTCACTTTTCGGTGCGTTCGTCCTTTCATGGAACTGGGTAATTGCCATCTCTTTTGGGCTGTTGTTTAGATTGTTGTCCTAGCTGCAGGTTGTGCTGTTGCATTAAAAATTGATTAGTACACAAATTCTCAAGTTTTCAGCGTAATTGAGAAAGTTTTCGGTTTGATGCCTCCAACTCAAGTAAGGAACAGCAACAATAACAATAACAGCGGCAACAACTATTCCACCACTTAAGCTTAAACTCAGCATCCCGTTTGATTTTAATGCAAAGGAAGGTTGTTCAAATTATGCCAAAGGTAATCAAGTGTTGTTGGGAAGTATATAAAGTGTTATTACATAAAGTATTTTAACATTTTTAATAGAACATTTTATTTAAAATCAATTTATCTTAATTAGTTTCTATATTCATTAATCAATCAATCAGCCAATTAAAAATCATAACAAAAATAAAATGAATTAATAAGGCTTGCAATTTAATTTGAAAACTTTCTTAATCCAGTAAATCATATTGCGATCTGATTTTCTTTGAACTATTACTTATACGCGCGGTTAGCTCTAAATAAGTAAGAGTCAAAATTTTACAACTGCTAATAAAATAGCTAATGTCTTTTAAATGTTTATTGATTAGTAAATAGTTTATTATAGTTAAAGTATTTTGTTTAAATTTAGTTAGAAACGACGTTTCCCCATCTCTTAATAATAAACCAAAAAAAGTCAAATATTAACATTGAATTGATTTAAATACAACATTAATAAAAAATGTCAGGAAAACATTAATGTATCTTAAAACAAAAAAAAACATCTGTCCGAGCCGGAACAGCTTTTAAAAAATTGGCTCACGTTGGAAATTGAACCCGCGATTTCCAAAAACCGGAGCCCTTTGGCCACCACTCAGAGATTACCAAAATACAAACATTCCATATTTTGCAGTTAAGATTTCTGCCAACACCCTTTAAAAATTTAATAACATAAGAAAAACCTTTTTGGATCATCAACTAACAAATTAATTGAATTTTAAATGCTAAAAAAAAACAAACAAAAATTTTCCTTGCCGGAATTTGAACCCGGTTCCCGCTGTTGACACAATTGAGAATTCAAGCAAAAAACGGATGCTTTACACATTGCGCCACTGGCGGACTTGATGATCAATTGACTATTTATAGCTTTGTTTGTTAGTGAACTGTAAGTCAAATGAAATTACTTATCTAATTGTGATTGTTGTTGCTGTTAATAAGGTATGTCAAATAAAGGAGCAATAAAGTTGTTTATAATCCGATCATGATAAAATTTTCGGCAAATGTGGAAAATAATGTTATCTTCGTCTATGCTTATGTTATGCTATGATTTCTACAACATCCTTTTAAAATTGAGTAAAATTAAAAAAAAACCTTTGCGGATTATCTGCTAATAAATTAATTTTATTGGACAGATAAATTATACTAACATTTTGAACTGATGGAAATGCAACATTTATATAAAATATCAATAAAGCACAAAAAAAAAAAGATATTAAAAACAAAAGAAAATTTTGTCCATGTCAGAATTCGAACCCGGACCGCCTGATACACTACAACTGACAATGAAAGAAAAAGCTGAGTGACTCTACACGCTACGCCACAGTTGCTCTTTAAAATCAATTGTCTAGTAAGAGATTTCATTGTTACTGGACTGTAAGTCAAAAGTAATTAATTTTATTTATTGATTGTTGTTGTTGCTGCTAAGGTATGACAAATAAGGGAGAATTTAGTTGTTTAATATCTTCGCTGATTATTATCCGATCGCGATGAAATTTTCAGCAAATATGGAGAGTAAATATTATCTTCGTCTATGCTTAAAAGGAATGTCTATCTTTAAAATTGTCCTTATAATTAAGATTTTCTAATTTGTGGGCATTTAAGGGCGATTTTACAGATGGACAGACAGACATGTACTTAAAGTACGTGGTCTAAATAAAGTTTTTCTCGTCCGCTCGGTCCGCGCACATCAAGCGCACTTCTACTAAACTAAAAAGTGGGAAACGATGAGCGAGCGAGCATCTGTCACCTCTCTCTCTCTTCCTCCTCTCTCACATTGTTATTGTCACAATAACAAACGCCATGCCACTAGAGGGCGCCACTAAATTTGTAATTTAAATTTGAATAGATGGCGCCACAACTGCGCGCCTGATCCAAAGTGATAAAGTGGTCCGCAAAAACGCAAAGACGGGCCAAATTCTGGTGAAACTTTTGAGAACAGTCTTTTCCGGCCGCAAAAATCAACGTTTTTGTTTTTTGAGCTAGAAAATTGAAAAAAAATACCAGACATTTTGTTGAGTTTTTCTCGAATTTCCGATATCTTTTGATTCTCAATTTTATTTTTATTTCTCAATTTTTTTTTGGCTTCTTTTTCGAGTTTCCGACACCAAACTAATTTTAAAATAAAGTTAATTATTTTACCGAATTTTGCATTTTGTTTTTTTTTTTAAGTTGTTTTTATTTAATTTTTAATTGATTTTTGAAAATTCCATTTCAAATTTGCGCGCCCATTAAGTTAATTTAAAGCAGTGCAGTTGCACGCAAGCAGTTCAAAAACCAACCATGTTTTTGAAGCGCCACCTAGCAGCTGTGAAGCAAACTTAGCTAAGCAAGTCTTACAACCAATTTGCGCGCTAAATTTGAAATGAAAATTAGAAATTTTCAAAAATCAATTAAAAATTGGATAAAAACAATTTCGAAAAAACAACAAAATCCAAAATTTTGTAAATTAAATAAGTTTAATCTAAAATTGGTTTGGTGCGATTCGCTCTAATTATTTTCTAATAATTTTCAAAATTCTGGCTTCAAAATTGAAAAAGTTCATTTTTATGTCGCGAAAAAACTTCTCACTTTTGAAAGTTAGAAAAGTGGGGCCGCGGCGAGAGGTTGCCATCTTTTTTTTTTTTGGCAGTGTTAGCCAGGGCTTCCACCTTTTTTTAAATCAGAGTTGCCAGATGATTTTTATTTTGTTAGTCCTAGCCGGGGCTGCCAGATGATTTTTGTTTTACCGTTAAAAAAAGGACGCGCGACAGAAAGAAAATTAATTTCTAATATATAAAAAAAAAACTTATAAAACTTTCCTGACCGTCATCCCCATCTTATGTACAAGGTCAAAGAAAAAAAAATCGAGCGTGTGATCGAGTTGCGAACTGAGCGTGAGTACAGCAAGAGGATCGCAAGATCTACAAGAAGAAATAAGAGTGTTGCTGTGGAGGTGGAGGAGGTGGAGGTGGTGGAGAAGGAGGAGGAGATGGTAGAGGAGGAGGTGGAGGAGGAGGTGGTGGAGGGAGGACGACGAAAAAACGAACAATTGCCCAAAATCAACCTTAGCACCAATTATAGTGCTAATCAGGACCTATAAGTTTCACCTTTTATTTTTTTTCACTTTGAATGCGTACGAATGTCGCATTCGACATTAGAGAATTACCCAAAGTTGTTATTTAAGACTTCCTAATATAACTGGACTTGTAGTAATATATACATATATTCTAGATTTGTAGGTCATCAACAAATTATAATATGAATTTTGTTTATTTAACTACTTATCAATTCCTTAAATCTGTGAAACTGTATGGCAATATTTGCCTGTGGTTATCCATTGATATTACATTAAACTTGGCCGTCCCTCTTATGTATCCCTAGTATTATCTTGTATCGCTTTTGAGTTCTGTCAATGACAATGACGGGTAGACAACCACACACACACACATACACACGCTCACACATACGCACACACACAGGAAGACATTTTAAGACTCGACTACTCGAAATAAATTGCAAGCAAAATGCAGACAAAACTAAAACACACTCATTTATCATCATTTTGGGGCCATGCAATTGCGATATTTTGCTGCCAATTGCCAATTGTTGTGATTGGAAGCAAACAGGCGACTAGCTCACATACACACACCCATACACACACACCATCAGCATTGATTGCAGCACACAGATACACACCCACACACATATATATATGAGAATATATTCATACGTAAGTGTAATGATTGTTCATGCATAAAGCAAATGGCGCAGTTGTCGAAAATTTTCATTGGCAATTGTGCAAACAGTCACAGATGCAACAAGTTGCTGCCAATTTGCGAGTGGTATTGCCAACAGTAGAAGGGTAGGGGCAGAGGGAAGGGGGAGAGTTGCAACCAGCAGGCAACAACGTTTTCTGAAGCAGAAAATTGCACAAGTAAAGTGCAAAATTAGACAGAAGAGCCGACGACGACAAGAGCGTCTCAAAGAAATTGACAGAGCACACTCACACTCCCACTCACTCAAATGTATGTGGCAAAGAGACATTTGTAATTTACTTTTGTTTGTTAATTGTGGCAGTCGCACTGTGAGAGCTAAAAGGGACAAAGACAGAGATAGAGAGAAAGAGAGAGAGAGAGAGAGAGAGATGCTGTCATTATGAGGACATGAGGCAGGAACTTCAAATGTTGCCTTTATAGTGTGTCTAGCCAGGCATCATCATTATCATTATCATTTTCATCACCATCAGTTCCTTTGGGCTCAAATTATGTGTCGGACCAAGGCCAAACCTCATTATTGAACTTTCAACAGAACTGCAGCTAATTAGTTGAATTGTTTCATACATTCAATTAAGTTGCAATTTGCATAAACTTATTTATTAATTTCCATATCATTTAAACTATTATTCTTTAGTTTTTTTCTATTTGTCTTCAATTAGCAGCTGGAAAAAATTATAAATTTTCGATTTTTTAACTAAATATTGCAATGAACTTCTTCAAGCACTTATACCTGATTATATACTTAAGTTTATTTCTTTAAGCCTACGTCAAACAAAAAACTACAGCAGTTTTAACGATTTTAATTTTATACTATCATAATCATAAATCATAAATCATATCATAGTCATATACGTGTGATTAAAAAAAATTCTGTTAATTAAAATGGCTGTTGCAAAAATAGAGGAAAATTACAAAGCTGACTAAGAAAAAAATGCAAAACAACATTTATTATGAACTTTAGAAAATGATAGTCAAAGTCAATTGGGCAGAGTATTATATTTCATCAAATTCGATTTGATTTATGTAATTTGCAGAATCAAACAAAAACACTGACGTTGTTGGGTTATGGGTTAACTCGTTAAGAGTGTATTATATTTCAATCTGAATAAATAATGTGTCTTTTTTATTTGAAATAAATGATGAGGAAACCGACAGATAGGTTGGTTAACTGTAATCCTGTTTGTTGTTGACGTTGAACCAACTGTCAGTTAATATTTTGGTCCATTACTTTAGTCAGACTCAGTCGCTGTCTCAGTTTGCACATTATCGGGCTTCAATAAATATTTGCAAATTGAAATGTGAAATGTGGTATGCAAATGCGATTGCAAACGCATGTGTCAAATGGATTTATCAGATAATACCATAAATCGCAAAAATCTGCCAGGATATTTATATGTACATATATATATTTTTATATATTTTTCGCCCGTTTTTAGCCAAAGGTAAACCAAATATTTATGTAACTCTGTGCGTTACTCAATTAACTGATATAAATATAGACATTTCGACTGAAATATATACATACATATTGGGATATCCATTCCTGCCGTCGGAATGTGTGCACACATTAATGCAATTAATTTTTGCGTTTGTCGCTAGCGAGAAAACAACATCAAATTGTAATTAATGCTCTGTGTATTTGGCGCATTATATATCTTGTTTTCCATGGAAAGATAGATTAGTTTGTTAAAAAAAAAAAAACATATATAAATAAAAGTTAATAAACTTAGAAGACACATAGATAATAAAATAAAATATTTTTTATATCTAAATGGAATTTATTTATTAGATAAGTTTCTTTATCTATTTCATCAAATATTTTTGTTCATGATAATATTGTATCTCAACAAAATTTTTAAATTTTAAACTTCTTAAATGAGTAAAAATCATATGCCTATTATATATTTTCCGCAAGAGCATTCAATATTCGCTAACGGAAATCCTAAATTTAACCATTATTCTTGCTTTTTTTTAACTCGTGTTTGTTGGCAGTTCGTGTTTATTGTGGCAGCTAAATGGCACTAATGGCAAAATGATCAAAAAGATGCGCGTTACAGTGTTCACTGCAATGAACACACAACGTCTGACTGAATGGGTGGCTGGTCAATGAATGAAAGGCGTGAATCAACCGGAAAATTTCAGTGTATAATTGACAAGTGGTTGCCAACTGTCAGCGCCGATTAAGGTGTCAATCCGCTTAATTATAAATTAAATGTAAATAAAAGTTAGCATATCGAGTGCACAAATTTAATGAAAATTGAAAGAAATTATAAGAAT
>JBAMBL010001812.1:0-21270 GCA_037043405.1 Drosophila subquinaria
AAAAACTAGTCGGCGGTGCTACAGTCGAGCGGTACTCGACTGTCGAAGACCCCGTACTTACTATGCAAAAGCAAACACTGCTTAAAGTCATGTAATATAAGTCGCTACAAACATTTAAAGTATTTTAATATATATATATTTTCGCCCAAATATATTGAGGATACGTATATCAATTTACATTAAAGATATAATAAATGATTTAGTAAAGCACATCATCAAATTTAACAGATGCACAAAATAAATTGATTTAAGCATTAGAGAAAGCAAGAAAGCGATAAGAGCATTTCCCACATCTCTTAATCATAAACCAAAAAAAAATCAAATATTAACATTGAATTGATGTAACTGCAACATATATAAAATGTCAGGAAAACATTAATAAATCTTAAAAATAAAAAAGTCTGTTCAAGCCGGGATTCGAGCTCGGGACCTACATATGATCTAAAAAGTCTGCAAATATTAAAAAAAAAAAATTAAAAAATTTGCTCTCGCTGGGAGTTGAATCCGCGACTAATTGCTAATTTACTGGGAACTTTGCCCCTTAGGCCACCGAAGCCAACTTTACAAATGCAAAATGCAGATATGTTAAGACTACAATGATTTATTCTTTGCCAGTTATGATTTCTGCAACATCATTTTAAAATTTAATAACATTAAAAAAAACATTTGGGGATCATCTGCTAACAACTTAATTTTATTGGTCAAATAATAAATACTAACATTTTGAATTGATAAAAATGCAACACTTATATAAAATATCAACATAACACAAAAAAATTGATTTTAAAAACAAAAAAAATTTTGTCCGTGTCAGGATTTGAACCCGCGACCCCCTGGTACAACTGACAATGTAAGCAAAAAACTAGGCGTCTTTACACGTTGCGCCACAGTCGCTCTTTGAAATCCACTGTCCAGTAATAGATTTCATTGTTACTGGACTGTAAGTCAAAAGTAATTAATTGTATTCATTGATTGTTGTTGTTGCTGCTAAAGTATGGCAAATAAAGGAGAATTTAGTTGTTCAATATCTTCTCTGTTTATTATCCGATCGCGATGAAATTTTCAGCACATATGGAAAGTAACAATATCTTCGTCTATGCTTAATAAGGAATGTCTATCTTAAAATTGTCCTTATAATTAAGATTTTCTAATTTGTGGGCGTTTAAGGGGGCGTGGCCAAAATCTAAAACAAACTCGATCTGCTTACAATATAGACGCACCTACATACCAAGTTTGAAGTCTCTAGCTTTTATAGTCTCTGAGATCTAGGCGCTCTTACAGACGGACAGACGGACAGACGGACAGACGGACAGACGGACATGGCTATATCAACTCGGCTGTTGATGCTGATCAAGAATATATATACTTTATGGGGTCTGCCACGCCTCCTTCTGCCTGTTACGCACATTTTTTTTTGTGACAAAGTTAATAGACCCCTATACTTTTTTAAAGTACGGGGTCTAAAAACATTTAATTTAAGAAATACTTTCCAGCAATTTAAAATTCTCTGTTTTATTTTTATTTGTTTATTCTTTTTTTTTATTTTTTTTTTTTTGCCCCTTATCAAAAAATGAATGATACTACTTAATTTTTCGTGCCTCTTATCAATAAAAATAATGATTCAAATAATAATACTATAACAATTCATATACTCCTTAGTCCATTTCTAAATCAATTCAAGCATGGCAAAATATAAACATGTTTTTAGACAAATCGGATAAAGTGCAATTTAAGAAATACTATCCAGCAATTTAAATTTCTTTGTTTTATTTTTATTCATTTATTCTGTTTTTGTTTGTAATCCTTTTCAGTATTGGTTCTCATTTAAAATCAAATACTTATTTCGTAATTTTCGTGCCTCATAAGTTTTTTAAAAAAAAATCAATAATATTAATTATAATACTACAACTATTCGTATACTACAAAATCCATTACTAAATCAATTCAAGCATAGAAAAATATAAAACTGCTTTTAGAAAAATTGGGATTAAATGAATTTAGTTTAACTTAATTTTTAAATAATTCTTTAAATATCTAAATCTAAATTAAATGATCTAATTTAAAAAAAAAAACTTCTTTACACAATAAAACTTTCATCTTCTTATACTCCCATCGAACGAAATCGGGAATTCAAATATTATGTTAATTTTAAAAACATATTTTTTGAATTTGTCATCAAATGCGTTTTCTATGTATTTCAAGGTGGCAAAGATTAAAAAATAAAAACTCATTCACCCCCAATTAATGCAGTGTAAAGTAATTTTGAGGCCAATTTGCAAGTCTATTTTGAGCCTGCTGTTAACTAATATTAAAAGCTGAACACTTAACTACTTTGTGTGCATAAATCTGAAGTAACTAAGTAAAATGCACTGCGAAAACTCGTCGAGGAGGAGGGGGAGGGAAAAGGGGGAAAGGGAAGAGGGGGGCAGAAAAGTTGCTTTTTAATTAACTATGCATTAAAAATATGTGCAGAACTAAGAGCATTCATTAAAAAAGTTTGTGCTTTAAATAAAGACTAAAGAGCATGATGTAGAGTCAAAGACGTGCAGTTAGTTCTGGCAAGTGGGAGGAGTACAAAGAGGGGGCGTGGGTGAAGAGAGGATAAGGCGGGGAGGGGGAGGTGGGGAACTCTTACCAGCCAGTTACAGCCGTCGCCACACTAAATCCCAAGTAAAAGCTGCAAAAACTTTGCGACTTTTCGGCCATTCATCTTCTAACTAATTTCTGAGTGGACGCACGCACACTCTGGGCCGACTTTCAAGTGGACCGAGCCACGAACCATACCACAAACCATTTTGGATCGCCATGGAGAGAGAGAGAGAGAGAGAGAGAAGCAGACGCTCTAAGTGCTTAAATATTATTCTTTGTATTGCGTTTGGGCCAGAAAAACACTCAAGTTAGTGGCCATATCCGTTAACGCTTGCCTAAATATTATTTAAGCTAAATAGAATTCTCTCTCTCTATCCCTCCCTCTCTCTCTGCTCTTTAATGAGATTTCTCCCTCCCATTTCTCTTTCACACAGGTATTTTAATGGTCAGCTGCATTTGCTGGCGACTTTTACAACTTCTTCTGCTTCCCCAAAAAACTTTGCGCTGATTAAATGTTGTCCAAAAAGTCTTTCTTTCCGAGCCAAGCTGATTTTCCACTATCTACAAACCTATTTTCCTCCCTCCCCAAATCCCTAACACTTGAAACGAATTCTGTACAAAAGATATGCGAGCGGAAAAACTTTAAAATCAGCAAAACCTCTTATCTAATTGCTTTGAAAAACTTTCGGACCGCCATTGAAACTGAATGCAAAAGTCACTTTCTGAACTTCTGCAGCTCTGAGATGCGTAGGAAAACTTAAGACAAATATGAATGTGTCACAGATATGGCCACATATTGTCTTAAACATGTTAAACAGATTATTATTATCGTATTAGATTTAAGTGTCTTGAAAGAAACGTGAAACTTTATTTCACAAAACTGTTTCGAAATTCAAACTATTTCTATTCAGTTTGTATTGTATTTTCTGTGTTTGTCTCTTTAGTAAATCAACTTCTGATTTAACAGACTTGGAAATTTATTTTTAAGCATTTATATTTTATATTTTTTTTTTGTTAAATGCAAATCTAAAAATGTATTCTTACATATGGGCATTTCCAAACTCGCGCACGGGACATTCGTACACATTCAAAGTAAAAAAAACTGTAAAAAGGAAACGGTTTTTTTTCTGATGAAGAGCTTAACATATAGCATTTGATTAGCTCTTTCATTGGTGCAAAGATTGATTTTGGGTAATTTTTAATTTTCAAGATAATAGAAAAAATTAAGTGATTCGCACGGGACACCAAATGGAACTGACTTGTGAGGTCAACCAATTCAAACGGAAATTTCAGCGAATCCAGAGACAATTTTTTTAATGCAACTAATTTTAGACTCTTGTGCATTGATGCCTCTTAAAAATGGTTATGATTTTTTTCAAAGATGACTTGCACTTTTTTTTAAATTCAATTTGACGTAAATTCGCACGGGACATCGCGCACGGGACATTTTTTACCATCACTATTTTTATGTTCTTTCTGTCTCTCTATTTTTAAATTATATATCACAACAGCCCGAAAAACTTATTTAAATTAAACTTTCAATATATTTCTTTGAATTAAAATGGTTCATGGTTTAATTTTACTGTCCTACTTAGTGTAATCGTTAAAATACAAATGGTCCATTTTGGAAGTCCATTTTTAAGGAAATTGACATAAATATGGAAAAAGTGAATTTATTCCAATGTAGTATCTATATGTTCATCCTATTGAATTTCTTCTAGCGGATATTGCTTAAATAAATAACTTAAGTACATTTCTGGAAGAAAATTTCAAAAGATGTGAATTTTTGATAAATTTTACGTTTTTGGCCGCCGTGGACCTTTCTGTGGAAATGCCCATATTTAATTTACAAAATTAAGATTATTTTAACGATTTTGAACATAATTATTATTAAATTCATTCTTCTTTATCAAAACTAAAATATTCCAGGTAAAAATAACTAAAGCAACAGCTTTTAAGTCATAAGTAGCTTAAATTCAGGGTCTTTTGAAACTGCATATATGCACATATATAATATTTAGATTTTTGCCCTGCAACTGCTGACCTGAGAAATTTTCATATCACAAATGCTGGCGACTTGCCAAAGTCGAGACGGGGCCAAAAGATATAAATTCAAAAGGTAAAAGTTACAGGCAACGAAAAGGCCAACTGAAATCTTGTAAGGCAGCTAAATTTTAATTTCAATTAAAATATTTACAAACGCCTTGGCAACAGAAACGAGATATGAGCACAGCGTCAAAGGGCGCGACCCAATGTCAGACGCGGGGAAGGGCTTATAAAAGGGGAAAATCAAGGGGGAAAGGGAAAGGGAGGAGCGACTTAAGCCCGGATGAGAATGCTTTTCATAAAAATTTCAGCAAGTTTATAACAAAGCGCAACGGGGTAGCATGATAACAACAATAACTCTGAAGTATGACTACATACAGACATACTTACATATGTATATGTACATTTATGAAAAAGAAAAAAGTGTGTGTGTGTGTGTTGGAGGTTTTTTGAGAGCCCCCATGCGGCTTTTATTGATTAAACTTGAACGCACTGTGAGCGGTCGTTTGCTTGCCAAGAACTTTCTTAATTTTGTTGTAATTTCCTTTACGCTGCTGGAATTTCTATCTGCAAATTTATGAGCAGCGCACAAACTATTTTTATTAGATTAAAACCAAACAAAAAATAAAAGAAAATTATAAGGAAAATCCAAACATACTGTTGAGACAAAACAACAATGCGCGGAAATCTCTTGACGTAATTTTCTCAACAATTTTAATCGCATTTGCGAGCACTGAGCAAAATATTAACAACAATGTTGCTAGCTCAGACACTGGCAAAAAGATAGGAAAATGCTTCACTGTGGCATCCACCGGAATCTCTGCTCTGGTCCGTGGGCCGCGCAATGACGAAGCGATTTTCATTACAGAATTATTCGTGCGTAAGAATGTTGTTGATGCAGAGCGGCATTTTCAATTTTCCACGACAATGTTAATTTATTATGAGTTTAGCAATTCGTGTGCAAAAATAAAATAATAGACATGCTCGTACATATCTAATTGTTTGTTTTGTATATTATTTACAACAACAACAATAGAACTGAAAATGCTAAAAAGGAAACCAAGAAAATGTCAATTGAACTTTTGCATAGCATACTTTTTAGGGGGGATTGAAGGCAAAATATTGTGCGGCAAGTGAATGATTTATGTATTTTGTACCTTGTAATTGCTATTTTGGAAGAGGGTATAATAGTCTAGACAGTTACCGATATACACACATTAATTAAACCCCTAAAAGTGCAGAAAGCTTTGATTGAAGCTTTCATGTGCTTTTAAAGCTGTTTCAAATAGTGAAACTTAACAACATAATTTAATTTTTTGGGAACAATTTCAAAACTTTTCGTACAATATTTACATATATTTTTATATAACATAGCTAGTTTAACGAGCTTTCAGAATGTACTTTTAAAGCTTACACAGTTATTAAAGCTCAACTATATTAAGATTAAAATAAATACATGCTTTCATAGATAGGCTAGGATATCTTCAAAGTCAACACACATTTCAGCACTAAATATGTATTTCCTATTAAGCTTTGCCTTTTTTTGTGGGAATGGGGGCGTGGCCGCCACTCGTGCTGAATTTTTATTGCTTGATTTAATTATTAATGCGACCTGCAGATGTCACGAACACAGAGCAGAATATGAAGAAAGCAGAATAGGAAAAGGATAACACAAAATATAACCCCAACTCCAAAGCATCAATACTTAGCTATTCTTAACCCTACCGTGCGGCACATTTTGACGCGTAAAAACAAAAATTTAACCCCTCCTCACGCTCTTGCCGTAAAGGTTCATTGAAGCGTCAACGGATTGCATTTTTTATTATTTATTTCGGCCCAAAAGCTAGCTGAATTACTTCCAGGCAAAATGTAGATAGCATTTCGAAATGCGTTTGCCGACCACGACGAAAAAATTCATAATGAAATATTTATGGCCATAAAGCAATGCGGCGTTGGCCTTTCCATCATCATCGGAAAAGGGTCGACAGAGAGAAATGGAGAGATATGATTTTGGTGTGGGAACTGTGCCATAAACGGAAGTCAACGCAGCTGTCTGGAAAAGATTACGATAAGAGACATGGTTTTTGTCCTCTAACTGAGACTGTTTCTGGAACTGGAGAAAAAGGTGTGGCAAGTAGCTGCTGAGGTTAGTTTGGCAACGTTTTTATCGAGACTGAAACGGCAGTGGAATAATACATGAGGAGATCTCTCTCTATCTTTTGGGTAGCTGACGCTTATGATTTTAGTGAATGTATTTTTAACTTGTAGGCAGACACAAATAAACATAAATTTTGAATTAGTATATCAAAATATATAAAAGATTGACATTTATATGGGTATACAGGACAAAGGAATAGATTAACATTAGCTTGACTGTTAAAGCGCTGTTAATGTTATGTTATCATATTTTATGTTAATTAACAATGATTCTCATGCTATTTCCAAATGTTATGCTTTTATTTATGTTATGCATGTATTTTTGACTTGTAGGCAGACCCAAATAAATATAAATTTTAAATAAGTATATCAAAATATATTAAAGGTTAACATTTATATTGATATACAGGACAAAAAAATAGATTGAAATTAGCATTACAGTTAAATCGCTGTTAATTTTATGTTATCAAATTTTATGTTAATTAACAATGATTTTTATGCTTTATCCAATTGTTATGCACTTGAACTTTATCATTGAATGTATTTTTAACTTGAAGGCAGACCCAAATAAATATAGATTTATAATAAGTACATCAAAATATATAAAAAGTTAACATAGAATAGATTTACATTAGCTTGACTGTTAAAGCGCTGTTAATTTTATGCTTTAAATTTGAACTTTATGACTGAATATTTTAAAATTGCCATCAAATACAAAATAAATATAAATTTTGAACAGAAAGTTGACATTTTCATTAATATACCAACAAAAATATAGCACTTACAATAGCCTAACTGTTAATGCGCTGTTAATGTTATGTTAAACATATGTACACACATGATGTTCACAATTTATTTTCATTTGAACTGCATCTTAATCTTTTTAATATCTCATGTGATCTCAGTGCTATTTAAAGTTCCAATTTCAATCCTATTCCCTTTTAAATCTTCTTTGCTACTTTAAAAACTAATCTAAAAATGCAAAAGCTTTCTGCTTGAAAATTCCCCCTAAACCTGAATAACAAAATACGTTCCATCATAAATAGATGCTGCTTGAAATCATTTTGGGGCGTTTTCAACAGCTCACATTAAGTGCGGAGTGCACATAAAATACAGAGCGACCCCAAACAGTTAACATAACTCATTAAAATGGCAGGAGAAGTGTAAAGCGAGGAAGAGCTGAGACGACGCCACCCAGTAAATACAATAAATAAGCAACTAAATCAGGCTTAAATGTGCTTAACAATTTTGAACAATAACATGGAAAACCACAAGTGCAAAAATGCCAGAGCACTCCAGACGCCTTTAACGAGCCGAGCCTCCAGACAGTCAGACTCCAGCCAAAGTCTGAATATCCTTGGGCCGTTCAAGGGGTGTCAGTCCAAGGGGGATACCAGGGGGTGCCTGGTCCCTGGTTCCTGGTAACTTGGCCATATGTCAGGGTCGAGAAATATAACGCACACAAAGTGCTCATTACGATGGACGTTGGCAAAAAAGGTTTCGTGGAAATAAATTTGCACCTTAACGCCTTTAAATGCGCAACGCACACACACACACACACATACAAGGTGTAGAACATGGTGTTGCCAATTACCCGGAAGTATGCGAAAAGCTTATGTGATAAATTCAACAAAGTGCCAAAAAGGTATGCATCGACTGAAGCAGCTTCTCCTTGTGCCCGGCTCCTTGTACCTTACTCCTTGTTCCTTGCTCTTCCTGGCCAAAAGGAATAAAATGAAAATAAACTGTGCGACCCGCAAAAGTCTAAGGATTTTTAAGGTGCACAGACAAAAAACGTACAGAAATATTTTCAGCACGGGTTTCCCAGCTTCGTCGTCTGGAGCTGCTCTCTGGCTTCCAAGTCCTTGGTCTACCGTCTTTGTTATCCTTTTCCAACTAGGATTCAAAAGGACTCCGAGCCACGTAGTCAGCACCTGCGTCCAGCAGCCGCCATTGAAATGGAAAGGGCAACTTACAGGTGTGTCTATGTGTGTGTGAGTGTGTGTTGGGTTGTGCACATTTACGGCTGCCATATTGAAGGTTAAGTTTCAAGCAAAGCTTTAATACAATATATTGTATTTATATATATATTTTCAGCGTATTTTGCAGGTGTTTGCCACCTAAAACAGATGACATAAACATCTATCTTAAGACTGAAAGTCCCACAGTTTGATTGCGTCTTAAAGAGATTTCATTAAAATTTACAATCCGAAAGAAAAGCTGACGTTATGGAATGCCCATAAAATATTACGGATATACTTAAATATATTGTATTTCTTGCCGCTTCCGGTGGCTGCTTTGGATGAACCAAAGCGTGAAATATGATTGTAATGCGCTACGGTGGGAGTTAATGGGTATATTAGTTTGAAAGGTTTTGCTAGTATTCTTACTGATAAGTGAAATTTATTAATTTGTTTTAAAAATAATTTAAATTGAATTAGTTTAATTAATATTATTATGGTTTCCTTACATTGTACAGTTTACATCTTTCTATACATATCTACATATATATAAAATATTTATACATTTTAATTTACATTTATTGTCTATACTTGCTAATACGGTCCTTCTATAAATTATGTGACATAAATTGTACTGAATAAGTTTCATTCATTTATATATTGTCTAGATAGTTTACCCTCAATTATAAGTGCCTGATGTCCTTAATCTACACTTTTTCAGTATACTTATATATATATAATTATATACTTTTTTAGATAAATATATCTCTTATATTTACATATATACAAATTGTTCTCATATTTAATTTATATATTTCAAATGTACTTTTATGCTTTAGAGGGAACCCTTTTTGTTACTCTTTGGAACTTTCCCTTTCTCTTCTACATTGCCTTTTTTGATTTTTTTTTTTAAATAATTGCTATATTTTTTATAATTACTTATTATACATAAAGTAGACTTTACTTTATATCATTTACTTTATTTACTATACATTTTGTGAACATTGTTAATACACATATTTACATATATAGCTCCTTCCTCTTCCATCATAATTTTCCCCTCCACTTTCCCATTTATGGCCATGTCTTATGGCACTATTCATCCTGAAGATACCATCCCTAGACAGAGCGCATCTGTGCAGCACCCTGAACGAACCACAGGCCTCACACTTTATTACCTGAACATCATTTCACGCTAACCTAAGCGCAAATTTTGTATATAAGCCGCGACCAGATTCTCCGACAAACACACACACAATGTCCCCTTCGCTTTCCCTTGCCGCTTTTCATCACTCCCGTTAGCATCTCAAGTGGGTAAACACAAGTGTAGCTTCCGAAAAATGGGCAATCAACTTGAAATGGCAGCGAGACCCACCTGTCCAACCATCTTGGTAGAGTTTTTCTCTCCCCTGCTCATTCCCCATACCTCTGGGTGGAGTTCTCCCTTTGCCATCCCCCTCTTGAGCTGTATGTGTGTGTGTGTGTGCTGTCTTGTTACTTTTTAATACTTTTTATGATTATAACAATGTGTAAGGCACACTGTGCAAATACAAAACAACTTGTTTTCATTTGCCACACAGCAAAGCAGCAACAACAACAATAACAACTACAACAACTGCAACAACGTAGTGAAAAATAATGAAAATCTCACTCGGGTTTTTATCCCTTTTTTTGGCGCACTTGTGCTGGCGTTATTAGCGTTTCACCTTTGTTTTAATGTTGAGCTTAGTTTACACTAAACAAGCATCCCTTAAACCAAGCTGAATTTATATGCGATAATATTGCGCATACGCCGCGTGTAAACAGCTTTGCCAGCTTATTATGTATTTTGATAGTCTTTTCGTGTCGTTTGTTGGATTTCAGCTTGCTGCGTTTAATTGTTAACATTTCATTTAAGCCACACACACAGACACACACACACACACTCGCACATCCCCTTGAGCTTTGTGGCACAGCGTCGAAAATTCATTTATCAAAACGTTACCCGCATCCCAAAAACTGAATGGCGCCATCAGTAGCAGCATGTCAGGAACTTAGTTGAACTCGAATCTAAATCGTTATGTGTAGCAATACATACATACAGTTATGCTACCCTGAGGCCTCAAACCAGTCATGACGTTTGCGTATGTCAAAGTTATCTAAATGAAAAATTGACTTTCATATACCATACTCAGTGTGTGTAGATGGGAATCAACGTCGCTTACAGTTGAGTTTCCGTTGCGTAGCATTTCGCATTTACGCATTTCCTATTTTAGATGATATTTCATACTTTTGTGCTGACAGCGCGGCAACAAAACCAACCGCTGATGATGATGCGCCTTTATTATTGTTGCTCTCTCGCATTTTGCATACATATATACGAATAAATCCACTGACTCCGATTCCCACCACTTCTATCCTGACTTCACTTACTCCTCTGACTCCACTTCCTCTTGCCCGCCTCCTACTCTGTGGTCTATCTCCATATGTGGTGACTCTCAGTCTCAGTCTGTTTGCCTTTGGGATTATCAACTCATTGTGACTGAAGACTTTGTATGCATTTGCTTATGCTTATGCTTATGTCTAGATACTCATTCTCTCACTCTCTCTCTCTAACTTGTCAGTCTCTTTATCCATTTATCCATTTACTCATTTGACAGTTTGTCATTACTTGTCTCTTTCTCAGCAGTGCCTTAAACTGTTTGCTTTTAACATAATTGCACTCATTGGTTTAATGAGTCAATGAATGATAATGAAGCCAATTTTCAGGCAACTGGAAAATTTAAAATCATTAGGAATTGCTGTGATACTAGTAAAAGCATAATCTAAGCATTGAATGCTTAACTTTAAACAACCTTTTATTTCTGATGATGAAAAAAGTCACTTAATTATAAGCTGAGAATATGATATTATTTTTCGGTAAATTTTTCAATTTAAATTTTCTATTTATATTTTTTTTAATAAATATTTTGCATAATATCCTCATCCATCACTATCAAGTATCCCTCTAAATAGCGTTCTTCAATGAAATGATATATGATCATATTATAAAGTATTTTAACGTCACCAATTTGAAAAGTAACGGCGCCTACGTGTCTGTGCTGTGTAGTAGCTAGTTGTCTCGCTCTCGCACAAGCGAATGCGAGCAATTTGAAATGTCAGCCTAAAATTATGCTACAAAATTGTTGCAACATCAATCAAATTGCTGATACGCGCAACAAACACACAAAAGGGCACGAAGGGGCCAAAACAATTGGCCTGCAAGGGCCATAAACGCCAAGACATAAGGCGCCAATAAATTGGTTTTTTATTTTTTCACATTATAGAAAAGAAAACTGGCAAATAAAATAAATTGAAAAACATTTAGCTGTAGCTGCCATCAATAAGCGCTGACAAAGAAGCCGCTGCCAACAGCTGAGACCAGGAAAAACCCAAAGAAGAACAACACACAAAAAAAAAAACAAGAGACAAGCGAAAAGTTCATGACATTACTGCGAACTAATGTTGATATTGGCTCGACTCGACTCGACTTGACTTGACTTGAGTCGACCCCAAGCGACCCTCGAACGAGGGGCCAAGTCAAACAGACATAAAATCTAAGAAATCATTTTAGCCAACTGCATTTCTGGCAACATTTTCCAATTCGTGTCATATGTGTGTGTTGTTGTCCTGGCAGCTGCTGCGCTTTTTAGACCCCGTACTTTAAAAAAGTAAAGGGGTCTATTAACTTTGTCACAAAAAAAAATGTGCGTAACAGGCAGAAGGAGGCGTGGCAGACCCCATAAAGTATATATATTCTTGATCAGCATCAACAGCCGAGTCGATATAGCCATGTCTGTCTGTCCGTCTGTCCGTCTGTCCGTCTGTCCGTCTGTCTGTCTGTCTGTCCGTCTGTAAGAGCGCCTAGATCTCAGAGACTATAAGAGCTAGAGACTCCAAACTTGGTATGTAGGCTCGTCTATATTAAGAGCAGATCGAGTTTGTTTTAGATTTTGGATCGGACCACTATATCATATAGCTGCCATAGGAACAATCAGTCGAAAATCAAGTCTTAGTATGAAAATCTTTTTTGTTGTTTGAGATATTTCAACCAAGCTAACAGAATATGCATAAAAGATGGTCTCATACATACTGACCAAATTTGGTTGGAATCGAACTACTATATCATATAGCTCCCATAGGAACAATCAGTTGAAAATCAAATCTTAGTATGGAAAACTTTTTTGCTGTTTGAGATATTTCAACCAAACTGACAGAATATGCATAAAAGATGGTCCCATACATTCTGACCAAATTTAATTGAAATCGGATTACTATATCATATAGCTCCCATAGGAACAATCAGTTGAAAATCAAGTCTTAGTATGGAAAACTTTTTTGCTGTTTGAGATATTTCAACCAAACTGACAGAATATGCATAAAAGATGGTCCCATACATTCCGACCAAATTTGATTGAAATCGGATTACTATATCATATAGCTGCCATAGGAACGATCAGTTGAAAATCAAGTCTTAGTATGGAAAACTTTTTTGCTGTTCGAGATATTTCAACCAAACTGATAGAATATTCACAAAAGATGGTCCCATACATTCTGACCAAATTTCATTGAAATCGGATTACTATATTATATAGCTGCCATAGGAACGATCAGTCCAAATAAAGTCTTAGTATGAAAATCTTTTTGTTGTTTGAGATATCTTAACCAAACTGACAGATTATGCATTTGGCATGGTACTATACATACTGACAAAATTTGATTGAAATCGGATTACTATATCATATAGCTGCCATAGGAACGATCAGTCCAAATTAAGTCTTAGTATGAAAATCTTTTTGTTGTTTGAGATATCTTTATAATAAGTACGGGGTCTCCGACAGTCGAGTACCGCTCGACTGTAGCACCGCCGACTAGTTGTTATTGTTCTTTGTGTTCTTTGTTTTTTATGCCACTTTAAATTAGAGCACATTTCTATGATTGCCTTTTGGACGGGCCATAAACTGCGACAGGCGCCACTCAGTTCAATAGTTTTGTTTGTTGTCTACTCGGCAAAATGCCAAGAGCAACAACAGCAACAGCTGTGACTTCACAACAACGCCTACAAGAGGCTCCTTACTGTCTCTTTCTCTCTATCTGTCTCTCTCTCTATCTGTCTTTCTCTCTGTCTGTGTGCAAGGATATTGCTAAGCCTTTTGCCGTTTTGGCCTACTATTTTGCTAGGCAACAAATGTCTCTATGTCATTGATACTCGCTTTAGACCGGGTTAAAACGGACTAAGCCAAATGCCTTCAGGTCAAACACACCAACACACACAAGCACATGTGTTTTAACTTCTTAAATCTTGAATCTGGTTAAACAGACAATCGCAACTCTAATTCAACCGTTTGAGGCATCAGTTTTAGTGTGAGACAGACAAACAGAGATTTTTAGAAATGAGTTCATATGACAGCTAAGTCAACTTTGACCTCCTGAGCTGAATATTATTGATTCCTATTTGTCTTTCTGTCCTTCTGTTTGTCAGCCTATTTCTATGCAAACTAGAATCGCAAACAGAAGTCAATTTCAATATGACAAAACTGTCCATCATCCAAATCGAACGATCGAAGTGGTTTTGTGTGTACTTCTGATTAAAAAGTGAAATTTTAGGCAAGGTCCTTTATTTCTGTACCCAGTTAAGATCTCAGTTAAGTAACTGATAGATATTTTGCGTCAAATGTAAAAACGAACGATAAGAATTGAGTTTTTTAAAATCTCTACATTATCAAAGGTTTAGATTCAGGTAAGTGAAGCGAATGTGTAGTATTAATAAAAATATCTATTTAACTTAATTAAATCCAAATTGTTATTTAAAAATGTTATTTAAAAATTAAATCTACATTATGCTGTATTTTAACTATACTATAATTTTTTTTAAATAATGTAGTTTGTAATTTAGTTTTTCGATTTCTGAAGAATCTAGAATCATTTAACATCTTCAAATTCTAGTATCTATCATTATCTATCATTTTTGCACCTGTTTAATAGTATTTGCAATCTAGAATTTATAAAGT
The DNA here is from genome assembly GCA_037043405.1 of Drosophila subquinaria. Classification (NCBI taxonomy): domain Eukaryota; kingdom Metazoa; phylum Arthropoda; class Insecta; order Diptera; family Drosophilidae; genus Drosophila; species Drosophila subquinaria. The sequence goes on from JBAMBL010001812.1 coordinate 14,783, forward strand.
ATTCTCCATTGATCAATTTACAATTTGACACTTGACACTTGCACCGTATTCAATCAGAGCTGAAACGCTTTTATGGAACATCAATCTCTCATTTTGCAGACAACTCATTTGGCGCAGTCAGCAGAAACACGCAAAATGCATTCGCATATATGCAACAGTTAACGGAAGTGCACCTACACTTTCCTCCCTCTCTCTCTCACACACTTACACTCCCTCTCTCTCTGTCCCCCTCTATATCTGCCTGTGCATTCAGATGTGTAACCCATTTGCCTTGTTGGTTCGATAAACTCGTCATGGAGCTGGAACCTGCTGGCTGACAACATAACAACAACACCAATAATGGGAGCAGGAGGTGCAAGAGGAACCGTAGGAGCTGTAGGAGCAACAATAAAGAGCAACATTTCCAGGGGCAGTGCATTGGCAAATGCCCAGCGGTAAGGAAGCAATCTCTAACTTAATACGGAAAAACTTGTAAACGGTGAAGCGAAAATGGAAAAACTGAAAGGCAACCCAGGGAAAGAGACAGAAACGGGGACAGGGACAGATAAAGGCAATGCCAATGGCAATCGCAATAGAAATGCCAGCTCCAATACCAATCCCACTACCAATACCAATCCGAATCCCTTCAAGCGGCCGATGAATGCGTTGCAGAAGCAATGGTATCGTGTCCTCCTCGCCAGACGTGTGGGCTTCGGGCCAAGGCCTCCACAGGATGAGAAGGAGCTAACCTAGTAAGTAACAGAAATACAATTTATTCAACATCAGGCCGAAGCTGTGATACCCATTCAATTCACAAGCTCGATTTTTAACTGAAAAATATATAAAAATCTATTTAAATCAGTGGTGGGCACGCAGTGGCTCCGGGAGCAGCGACTGCTCCCAACTATTTTTCTGACTACTGTTGTAGTTGTTATTATTGTGCTCTCGAATTCAGATTTCGTGCCCAAAGCTGATTTAAATCATCAATTGTGATTTTAGTGATCAGGAATGCTAGAATTTATTTTTATATTATTTTTGTTTGACAAAATTATGTATTTACACACAAGGGCGTCGGCAGCTTTTCAAGCAGGGGGGGGCCAACATTTTTTTTCACTTTCACAATGCCGCAATAACTCTGACAGAAATTATAATAATGTAGCTATAGACCTGAAACTTGGTACACTTAATGGGCATACCATATATAAAGCCTGAGAAAAAATTTAGACCGATATAAGAAAAAGTGTAAAATATTTTAACAAATCTAAATGTATAGCTAAAGACCTAAAATTTGACATACAATTTAGTTAGGCTAAAATAGAATTTATACTTATTTTTGTTTTTTATCATCTGACTCCGAAAACTATTTTTCAATTTTTGCGCATAAATACACACTTGCAACATGTGATATTTCACAAAAGAGGCAATAATCGGCAAAAAATATTAATACCATCTCATTATATTTATATTGACAATTAACATTGCGTTAATATAATTTACAACCAACTACAAGCAATCATACTTTTCTTTTTTACCACGGAACACAACAATTTTTAGGTTAGAAATGCTAAAAAACATCACTTTACAGAAGCACATAAAACAAAGTTAAATCACATAAAACAAGTAATTCATGATGACCTTATAATATAAATAGATACCTTTAATTTTGTTTTCCATCTTAATTTTTGCTTTAAAATTCGACGTACATTTCACTTGATAAAGATTTAAAATGTATTCTTATTTGCAACACGAGCAAAGTGAAAACCTGCGGTAAAATATTCGTTGACTTTCAGGACTTCGTAAAATAGCAGGGCTACAATTAAAACTGTAACACCATGATTTTCAAGTGCAAAAAATAACTCTCTATAATATAACATATAAGGTATTCACTTGACCCTAGCAGCGTTGCAGGTTGAAAACGTTGCAAGCTTGCTGCTTAAACAGCGCTTTACGTGGAAAGTGTTTCGCATAATCAGCAAAATGTAAACAAAAAACAGCCCACTGTTATTATGTGCAACGCGCTGTTCACGCAGCAAGCTAGCAACGTTTTCAACCTGCAACGCTGCTAGGGTCAAGTGAACACCCTAATATTGTTTTTGCATAACTCTTAAAAAACAAAATTGACTTTCTGCCCAAATCTGGAAGCTAAATCATGTAAAGTTATGAGTGCAGGGGGGGGCAATGGCCCCCCCCTGCCCCCTGCCGACGCCCTTGTTTACACATTAAATTTTGTATAAAACAATTAAAAAAAATTCTTTCTTGACTTTTCATTCATTTTGGTTCTTAGAAAAAGCTAAAAAAAAAAAATAATAAAAGTAAAAAATAAAGAAAAATAAAACAAATATGTATATTTCTATGTATATTTATCAAAACAAATACAGTTAGTCAGTTTATAGTTTTATAAAGCGTTACATACTTTGTGATAAAATTATGATACCCTCTGCAAATGTTATAATGATGAGAAGGCATCGCAACAGATCGAATCAAATTGTGTGAAAATTGCAATTTCCTGTTGATTTAATACATTTTGCTCCCTTTCCTCACGTTTCTTCCCTTCTCTCACACGCTTCCCTAGTGCTGACATATGTCATAGACGCTATGTGGCCGCTTTCCGGCGCTACAATGAGCGTTTCCGCTGGGAAATGTCAATGCACGAGCAGATGCAACGTTGCGCCATCGACGCCATGCGCGTTCACAGGTGAGAGAAATTGTCAATTAGCCAATTTTACATGAAAATTTTGTAACGAGCATTTCGATTTTTAGACCCCGTACTTTAAAAAAGTAAAGGGGTCTATGAGCTTTGTCACAAAAAAAAATGTGCGTAACAGGCAGAAGGAGGCGTGGCAGACCCCATAAAGTATATATATTCTTGATCAGCATCAACAGCCGAGTCGATATAGCCATGTCTGTCTGTCCGTCTGTCCGTCTGTCCGTCTGTCCGTCTGTCTGTCTGTCTGTCCGTCTGTAAGAGCGCCTAGATCTCAGAGACTATAAGAGCTAGAGACTCCAAACTTGGTATGTAGGCTCGTCTATATTAAGAGCAGATCGAGTTTGTTTTAGATTTTGGATCGGACCACTATATCATATAGCTGCCATAGGAACAATCAGTCGAAAATCAAGTCTTAGTATGAAAATCTTTTTTGTTGTTTGAGATATTTCAACCAAGCTAACAGAATATGCATAAAAGATGGTCTCATACATACTGACCAAATTTGGTTGGAATCGAACTACTATATCATATAGCTCCCATAGGAACAATCAGTTGAAAATCAAATCTTAGTATGGAAAACTTTTTTGCTGTTTGAGATATTTCAACCAAACTGACAGAATATGCATAAAAGATGGTCCCATACATTCTGACCAAATTTAATTGAAATCGGATTACTATATCATATAGCTCCCATAGGAACAATCAGTTGAAAATCAAGTCTTAGTATGGAAAACTTTTTTGCTGTTTGAGATATTTCAACCAAACTGACAGAATATGCATAAAAGATGGTCCCATACATTCCGACCAAATTTGATTGAAATCGGATTACTATATCATATAGCTGCCATAGGAACGATCAGTTGAAAATCAAGTCTTAGTATGGAAAACTTTTTTGCTGTTCGAGATATTTCAACCAAACTGATAGAATATTCACAAAAGATGGTCCCATACATTCTGACCAAATTTCATTGAAATCGGATTACTATATTATATAGCTGCCATAGGAACGATCAGTCCAAATAAAGTCTTAGTATGAAAATCTTTTTGTTGTTTGAGATATCTTAACCAAACTGACAGATTATGCATTTGGCATGGTACTATACATACTGACAAAATTTGATTGAAATCGGATTACTATATCATATAGCTGCCATAGGAACGATCAGTCCAAATTAAGTCTTAGTATGAAAATCTTTTTGTTGTTTGAGATATCTTTATAATAAGTACGGGGTCTCCGACAGTCGAGTACCGCTCGACTGTAGCACCGCCGACTAGTTTTTGTTGTCTTACAGAACTTTTGCCATAACGACCCTCTGGCTGCCATTGCATTCGAAGCGGGAAATCAACTCGACGCTGGAAACCCTCGAAAAGGTTTTGACAGTTAAGGAACGACGACGCCTCGAGGAGATAATCAAACGGGGCGAATCTCAGCGTACGCGACGATGAGTCTCTGTCTTCAGGAGTCTCTGTCCTCGGAAGAAGAGAAACACTCTCAAGTGTAGCACTTACTGTTACTGTTCCTCCTCCCTTTGCTGAACTTGATTTTCACTTTGCCAGACAGTTTTCACGTTTTGCAAAATTGCTTTTCCTGTTGATGCTCTGTCGTAAATATTTAATACAAATAAAAGTGCGACTTTCACTTCATTTAAAGCGCAAACATACTTAGTTGTTACCCCTGCTCAACACTATCTGCCAGTGTTGGCTACAGCTGCAATTTCGAATATGCAGCCACTTAAGAACTCCTAGTCATAGTTTTGAGTAACTGTTGGCTTAATTTATTTTTGTAAGGGGAAGTACATATTAAATATTAGAGAAGAAATAAAAAAAGAAAAGAAAACTTTGTAGATAAAAACTTAAACTATAAAATCTTATTTTGATTGAATACCAAAATGGAAAACTGTTATACTTTTTTATGGAAGTCAATACAATAAGTAATGCAGGGACCGAAACTGTTATGTTATGTTATGTTATGTTAAAATTATTTTAATAATTACTTAAAGACTTTTACTTTATAATTCATACTAAATAATTATTTTTGATTAAAACTAGTCGGCGGTGCTACAGTCGAGCGGTACTCGACTGTCGGAGACCCCGTACTTATTATAAAGATATCTCAAACAACAAAAAGATTTTCATACTAAGACTTAATTTGGACTGATCGTTCCTATGGCAGCTATATGATATAGTAATCCGATTTCAATCAAATTTTGTCAGTATGTATAGTACCATGCCAAATGCATAATCTGTCAGTTTGGTTAAGATATCTCAAACAACAAAAAGATTTTCATACTAAGACTTTATTTGGACTGATCGTTCCTATGGCAGCTATATAATATAGTAATCCGATTTCAATCAAATTTGGTCAGAATGTATGGGACCATCTTTTGTGAATATTCTATCAGTTTGGTTGAAATATCTCGAACAGCAAAAAAGTTTTCCATACTAAGACTTGATTTTCAACTGATCGTTCCTATGGCAGCTATATGATATAGTAATCCGATTTCAATCAAATTTGGTCGGAATGTATGGGACCATCTTTTATGCATATTCTGTCAGTTTGGTTGAAATATCTCAAACAGCAAAAAAGTTTTCCATACTAAGACTTGATTTTCAACTGATTGTTCCTATGGGAGCTATATGATATAGTAATCCGATTTCAATTAAATTTGGTCAGAATGTATGGGACCATCTTTTATGCATATTCTGTCAGTTTGGTTGAAATATCTCAAACAGCAAAAAAGTTTTCCATACTAAGATTTGATTTTCAACTGATTGTTCCTATGGGAGCTATATGATATAGTAGTTCGATTCCAACCAAATTTGGTCAGTATGTATGAGACCATCTTTTATGCATATTCTGTTAGCTTGGTTGAAATATCTCAAACAACAAAAAAGATTTTCATACTAAGACTTGATTTTCGACTGATTGTTCCTATGGCAGCTATATGATATAGTGGTCCGATCCAAAATCTAAAACAAACTCGATCTGCTCTTAATATAGACGAGCCTACATACCAAGTTTGGAGTCTCTAGCTCTTATAGTCTCTGAGATCTAGGCGCTCTTACAGACGGACAGACGGACAGACAGACAGACAGACGGACAGACGGACAGACGGACAGACAGACATGGCTATATCGACTCGGCTGTTGATGCTGATCAAGAATATATATACTTTATGGGGTCTGCCACGCCTCCTTCTGCCTGTTACGCACATTTTTTTTTGTGACAAAGTTAATAGACCCCTTTACTTTTTTAAAGTACGGGGTCTAAAAAATTATAAATAATTGTTAATATTGATTGTTATTATATAAACAAAAAATAATGATTATACTTTGTTTTTGTTTTCTTTTGATTTTTCTTATGTAAATTAGGTTATCATCTTCCTGATAACATATGTTGAAAATATTGGAATGTTTATCTTGAGTATTAACAAAGATATTCTTAAAAGACTTTTATAAACACTTTCAAATTACAGAAGTCTTTAAAAACTTATGTTTTAAATTCAAAAATACATAATAGTTATTTGAGACTTTTATTTTTTTTTTCGCAAATAAAAGTCTTTAAAGACTTTTATTTTATTTTTTTTAATCTCAAAAATCGTATTAGGCCGTATGTGTGATTTTTAGAGTTGAAATTTTGATCAATAACAGTTATTTTCAGTCCCTGCAATAATAATATGTTTGACAAATTTTTGAGATGTAAAACTTTGTAAAATATGTGCGATTTATCATTTGTTTTTCTGAAGCCAAAAGTTGTGCCTTTCTCAACAAAATTAATTAAGTTTGATTCGAATTCTAACTA
>JBAMBL010001815.1:0-104281 GCA_037043405.1 Drosophila subquinaria
ACCAAATACTGAGCGACACATGCGGCAACTTTCAGGCGGGTCGCCTTACGGCCATTCTGGGTCAATCTGGAGCGGGAAAATCTTCGCTGCTGAATATTCTGGCGGGTTTCAAGTGAGTCTGATTATATCAACTGTTCAATTTCAGTATAAGCAAGTTGATTATCCGACTTTATGATACCCGTAACTCAATTTTAATATATATTAAGAGTTAACAAAGCATTTTCAGCTTCAACTGTATAAAATTTACTACATATATTCAGGCGCGTGCATTGCTTAAAAACTTAAAACGTTCATAACATTCGATATATTAAACCGATAGATATTGGAATGAGTGGGATGATTGAAAATATTAAAAGCTAGTGTTTAACATAAAAAAAGCCTAAGAATACTGAACCACGATATATGGAGGCGGAAGTGAGCGTTGCAAAATGTTAAAAAACCCTGTAATGTAGTTAGGGATCACTGAATTTGGAGTCTCTAGCTCTTGTAGTGCAAGCGCTACGGTTACTTCTTTAATTACAAAGCTGTTACATATAATAAATCCTAGGAATAACAGATACAAATAATCTTTCCAATAGAGTTAAAGATGTTTCTGGCCAGATTCTGCTCAATGGGAAACCGCGAGAGTTGCATTCCTTTCGCATGATGTCTTCCTACATAGCACAAAACTTTCTGACACATTGTCTGCTGACTGTGCAGGAAACTTTGCAAGTTTCCGTCGACCTGAAGTTACCCACATCCACATCCAAGCAGCAGAAGCAAGAAATCGTAGGTAACAAAGTAATTAATATTATGCACTTTTTATAATTTTCCATAATTCACAGCTGAATGGGATTATTGACGTGCTCAATCTGCAATCCTGCCGTCAGACGTTGGTGCGCGATATTTCCGGAGGCGAGCACAAGCGCCTTTCCATTGGCATCGAGTTGATCACCAATCCGCCCATAATGTTCTTTGATGAACCCACCAGTGGTCTGGACAGCGTCGCCAGCTACCAAGTGATGTGCTATTTGCAGAAACTGGCCCATCAGGGCAGGATTGTGGTCTGTGTGGTGCACCAGCCCAGTTCCAGGCTGATGCAACTCTTCGACGACATCCTGGTGCTCTCCAACGGCGAGGTGCTGTACTCAGGTCCACAGAGCGAAATGTTGGAATGCTTCAAAACGGCAGGTTTCAGTTGTCCGCAATATTACAATCCCGGCGACTTTGGTAAGCAGATTTACTGATTTACAGCAGGTGTGGGCAGCCAAAAACTCCTTTAATATTTATGCATATGTTTGCAATTACAGCAAAAAAGTTAAAAAATTATAATTTACAATACAGTTTAACTTCCATAACTCAAACGTCTATAACTCGAATTATCTCTCCCTCGAACTAAATTGAGTGGCAATAGCGTGTAGCAAAGTTAACAAAAAGACTTCCATAAGTCAAAGTCTACATAACTCAAGCTTTTTTCTTTTCTTGGATAGTAGTGATTCGAGTTAGGAAAGTTCGACTGTATTTATTTTCGAATTTTCCCAGAGGTTTAAAGCCAAATATGTTTTGATATCGTTATCGCACTAGAAAGCATAATTTTCTTAATTCAAAAGTACAAAATTATAAATCTACTTTTTTAAATTTAAAACTAATTACGGATATATTCATTAGTTTTCAGAAAATGAAAAGCTTTTATAAATCGGCTGTGTCATTTTCCAGTTATGATAAAAAATGTAGGCTCACCTCTGAATAATAAAAAAAAAAGAAAGAGGGAATGGCTAAAGTCGAGCTCCCGACTATTGGATACCCCTTACTTACTTAAATAATTTAAAAATATTTTTTATTGCATGCTTTTGGCACTTACATTGCTTAAAAGCTTTTATCAGCCATTACCACCTGTCTAATTGTCCGGTCTTGTTACGATAAAGTGGGATGATTATAAGTAAAAAGTTATAATATCTTGAAAACTGTGCGAGTGGTTTTTCGCGATTTACGGAGGCGAAAAGGGTTGTTTCAAAACTTTAAAACAAACTCGATCTGCGTGGTGCTTATAAAAGTCTGTGTGCCAAATTTGGTTACTCTAGCTCTTATAGTCTCTGAGATCTAGGCTGTTGTTAATTTCTCTTTGAGAATGCAGAAAGCGACATTGTGACGCCAATTGGCAATAAACAACAGTTTAAGATTTAGATTTAAGGTATTGACTAAACTTTTCTTTTGCATTTAGTGCTGGAAGTTGGCAGCGAATCATCGAATCAAAGCTGCGAGACGCTGATCTCCCAGAACAAAGCCAGATACGACAGTCGACAGAGTTTCATAAAGGCAACTCCCGATGAGCAGAGTGAGTGCATCTTGAGTGTGTGTTAATCGTTGTGTCTGTTGCTAATCATCATCAAATGTGTTTGTTTCTGTGTTTCTGTTTCCATTTGTTCAACTGCTATTTCAATTCTATTGCTGTATCTGTGCCGTTTGTGTGCCTCAATTGTATTTCAGCAGCGCTCATCAAGATTACGGCTTCAACTGCGGATGACTTGCAGTTAATCAGACCCAAGGAGCGGGTGGATTTCTGCACTCAGCTGCGTGTGCTGCTCAAGCGACATCTGCATGTCATGTCGCGGGATATGGTATGAAAGTAACTTAATTATGCTTGATCAATTTATTGAAACCGTTATCTTCCTACAGATGGCCGTGCAGCTGCGAGTCCTCATGCACATTGTGGTGGCTCTGCTGCTGGGCGTCGTCTATTGGCAGATTGGCAACGATGCCGCCAAAGTGATTAGCAATGTCTCTTGCTTATTCTTCATCATACTATTTGTATTCATTGGCAATGCTATGCCATCTATACTCTTAGTCCTCCAGGACTCTTCGGTGTTCATCCGGGAGTATTACAATGGCTGCTACTCCCTGCGGGCCTACTTCATATCCAAGGTGCTGGCGGATTTGCCCATGCAGTTGACCTGTCCATCGCTTTTCATTGGCATTTGTTATTTTATGACCGGTCAGCCGACGGAATTCAATCGCTTTGCCATGGCCTGGAGCATCTGTGTGCTGACCGCATTTCTTGGCCACTTTATTGGCGTCATATCTGGCACACTGTGCAACCTGCAGATGTCCATGTTTCTGGTGCCTTCACTAACCATACCATTTCTGCTCTTCTCGGGCTTTTTCATACACATGCGCGAATTGTCCTGGTTCCTGCGTCCGCTTTGCGATGTCTCCTTCTTTCGGTACATATTCGAGGGTCTCATGCGATCCATCTACGGCTATGATCGTGGCCAACTGCCATGTAAAGCGGACTTTTGTTTCTTCAATTCATCGGAGAAGTTTCTCAAGGAATTCGAAATGGCTGGTGATGAATTTGGCTGGGATCTGGCATTTCTGGGCTTAATGTTGCTCCTCTTGTTGATCGGCTTCAACATCTCGTTGCGTGTGGTCGTGAAACGAGCTCTCTAATTGGTAACGGTCTAGGCCAAGTGCCAAGGGAAGTAGGACCATTAGTTTTTAACGGGGACCGTAAACATTATAATATTTATAATAATAAAAATAAAAAAAGATATGTTATATATTAAATTTCAATTCATTATTCAATTAATTTTATTAGACTATCAATCCATGGATTTTATGCAAGTGAAATTCTTGATGCTATGTTAAACCTGAGTTTTAATCGAGGATGGCGATGCTTTGCTTAATAGATAAGGAATCAATGCGATTTAAGTTGCACTTTAGCTGAGTTCATTAGTTCATGCAATTTTCAATATAATGTTTACAATTCCTAGTCAATGGACACGCTGGATATTTCCATGGAGCTGCCATCGTTGTTCGCCTGCTGCTCGGAGCTTGTTGGCGTTACTTCCGCCGCTGATGTTGTGGTTTCATCCAGTGCTGCGGCCACAGCTGCCGCCGATGCAGCTGCTGATGTGCTGCTCGTGGCAGGCGCTTCCAAAGTGATCCTTGTTGTCGTTGTTGCCGTCGCTGTTGTTGTGCTGTTCGCAGCTGGAGCCGTGGAAATTCTTTGACCGGACTGTGCTCGACGCACTCCCTCGGCTACGGTCCGAGGCTGACGTGAGCTTGTCGAAGCTGATGATGATGAAGAACTTGTTGTTGCTGTCGCAGTGGCAGTTGTTGTGGTTGTTGTTGTCGTTGCCGTCTGGCCACCATCGTCTGTTGAGGTAAATGGCCCACGTGCGCGGGCATCCAGTTGCTCCCATTCCATTTCCTCCTCGGAACTGGTTTCTGCATTCGCCATCGTTGTTGTTGTTGAACTCTTCTTTTTCTTTTCCTCGGCATTGCGCCTCCAATCGATGGTCTTCAGCAACGCCTTAGCCTCGTTCTTACGCTGCAAAATACAATGAGAATAAGCACTCGAAGTTCATACAATCTTTGTAACTTACATCATCCGAATCCAGGCACTTGTAGGCATAACAGGCAGCTCGCTCGTAGTCGCCCTTCTTCTCATAGTAGTTGGCCAGCGTCATGAATCCCTGATAGAGGCTTTGCTTGTCGGTGGCAGCGCGCTCGTCCTCGCAGTACAGCAGGTAACAATGGACGGCCGTCTCATGGTCGCCCAGCTTCTCGTGCAGGCTGGCTAGCTTATACATGGCAATGCCTTCGATGTCACCCACATCACATGCCTTCCAGTAACACTTCACCGCATTCTCGCACTTCTCCAGCTTCTCGTAAGTCTCTCCGAGTGCCACCAGCATGCGGGAATCGTACGGACGCAATTGATGTGCAATTTTAAAATAATACAAACTATAATAGTGCATCTTAATGATCTCATAGGCCTGTCCCAGGCCATACCAAGCGCGATAGTCTCGCTTGTTGACCTCCACCGCCTTGCGATAGCTTTGAATGGCCGCATTTGTGTTTTTCAGCTCCATAAACTCATGACCCATCAGCGTCCATGCGGCTAAATACTTGGGATTGAGTTTCAATGCGCGCTGAAAGTAGGAAATGGCCACCTGATGGTCACAGCGTATGCTATAATAGTTGCCAATGACACAACAGGTCTCCGGTCGATACTTGTTAATGCTAACGGCCTTGTGGGCCAATTGGGCCATTTCGGTTTTCATCTCCTTGACAAACAGCAAATTGGAATAGGTATCAACATTGTCCAGGCGATATGGATCGTTCTCAAGCAACGCCTGGAACAGCTCAATGGCTTTGTCCACATCTACAAGAGAATTACAAGAGCATGAGTACTGAGAATGTTTGCAACAAGTTTCCTATTGGCCCACCTCGTTTGTTGTGATAGACCAGCGCCATTTGTGATGTTATGTAGATGCTTTTGTTGAATCCCGCCGTCTGCAGATCCTCGAATATCTTGAGGCCATCATCGTTCAAGTACAGCTCCAGATAGGTGTGCGCCATAAAGAAATGGCGCATCCAGTGCTTGCCCAGCTGCAGGCTCAGCAGCTTCTTCTTCTCCATGATAAGCGGCGATAACTCCAGATATGCACTCCACAGCATGGGCACCAGACTGATGGCATTCAAAAGCATTTGCTCGGCTGCCTGATTCAGATTCAAGGCCTTAAGCACCACACCATACAGATAGATGCCATAGCCATCCAGGCGACTGCGTCCGTATTCCGATCGCAGTGTAGCCAATAAATCCGTCAGGTCACGCATTTGATTTGGCTCATTGAGATTCGCTTGATCTGTGGTGGAGTCGAGGCGACGCTTCTCCTTCGCCATGTACGTGGCATACAGATGCAAGAAGCGCGGCACATCCGACTCACAGTTCCTAACGGCATGTGCCGCTCTATCGTATTCCCGCACATCGTAGTAGCTCTTGGCCAGAAAATACTCGCTGTACTCAGCGGGCGCAATGCCCTCCAGTTGGCACTCGCTGAACGAACGGTCGTCATCGGGCGGCGCATTGTCGATGTGCACATCGCCCAGACCGTGATGCATCTCCGCCAGCCACTTGGTGCTGTGCAGCAAGCCGCGCTTCGAGCACTCGATGACCCCGCGCCGCAGCTCCTTCTTCACGTCCGACAGCGGCACGCTGAATAGCTCCTGCATTGTGCTTGCCTCCCTCTATACAATTTCAATTGAGGTTAATAATTTGCCAATCATTCGCCTTTGAACGCGCTCAGTAAAACTGCATTTGCCGGTACCTACCGGAAAAAATCTTCTGGCAGCCCTGACTTAAAAAAGGTGGCAGCCCTGGCTAAAGGTGGGTTCTCACTGCTGCACAATGTGAAATCACATTTTGTCATGCTTTGTGATGATTTGCAGAATACGTCAAAGTGTTTACATTGGCAACACAAAATTTGTACTTCACAAAATTGTGGAAAGCCTTGTGAAAAGACTTGTGAAAGCTTTCAATGTAAACACTGCCAGTCAATGTGACAGAGCATCGCAAAAAATCAAATGGAATCAAAATGTTCACAAAATGCTCGCAATTGAACAATAACAAGTTCCACAAAAAGAATAAAAACAAAGAAATGTCACTTTGCACATGTCCTTTAATTACAAAGGTTCCATTTTTTAAAAATAATTAATTGGGAGCAGATAATCAGCCGTGGACGTCAGGTTACAATCCAGTGGCATTCTGATTCAATCCACAAGCTAAATGAAGCTATGGAGGAGTCAGAATGCATCTGGAATGTATGTAGTGAAAACTACAAGAACCGGGAGGCCAAGGAAGCAAGTTGGAGCTCTCCCGTTAGCTTTGCATACATTCCCTCTTTTCCACGAGTCAAATTCATTTCGTCGATCCAGCAGCTGCGCTTTGCCTTGGGTTCATCATCGTCGTCCTCTAAAAGCCACAGCCCAATGACCGCCAAAGCAGCAAGCTCTGTTTCATCTTGGTAATCCATGTCATTCAGGAAAATTAAAAACAATGTTAAAGGTCCGAAAAAACAACAAATAAAATATTAACTTTGACGTTTATGTTTTCACAAATGTGTAGAAAAACCAACTTGCTCGATGTGCTTTCACAATGGGATTGGGCTCAATTGAGCTGCAACAACTTTAACAGGAGTTAACATAATTTTTATCAAAATTGTGTCAGCCTTCTTCGCAAAAAATTGTTAACAGAATGTGAAAGTGGTGTTTACATTGGATTGCCACATTTTTGTGACTTCACAATTTTGTGAGTATGCATTTAGTGTTCACATTGCCTTGTGACGTTGTGAACAGCTTTGTGCAGCGTTTGTGAAGCGTTTGTGACGCAGTGAGAACCCACCTTAAGACTGAAAAAAAATGGCAGCCTCCGCAGCTCCACTTTTCGCACTTTCAAAAAAAAAGTGCGAAGTTTTTTCGCAACATAAAAATTAACTTTTTCAATTTTGAAACTAGAATTTTGAAAACTTTACCATAATTTTTGTTGGAATTTTCTTGAATTTTTAAGATTTTTTCCAGAATTTTTTACTTAGTTTCGGAACTCGAAGAGCGTAATGGACCAAACCAATTTTAGATTGAACTTAAATATTTTACAAAATTTTGTATTTTGTTGTTTTTTTTAAATTGTTTTTACCTAATTTTTAATTTATTTTTAAAAATTTCAAGTTTTTTTTTTAAATTTAGCCCGCAATCGATTTTACATCAATTAATCTTATGGACTAAATCCCCGAATTTAGGTCATATGGTTCCGTTGCTTTTTTCGTTCATTTTAGTCCAATTGCAGCAGTGTGACCACAATGAAAAATAAAAAAACAACAATTGAGTATCCTACAACACTGGAAAGCAGCTGCGCAAAAAGTCGTAACAATAACAAAGTGTGGATATTGGAATTGATAACAAGCAAAGTCTGCGAAAACATTTCTTTGTTTATGAAAACGCACAGCACCAACAACAACAAACAGCAGACTCAAGATCGCGCCATATTCAGATGCGGAAACAACCGCTATTGCAAGCAATTGCAGTTACAGTTACAGTTGAAGATTTAATAGTCAATTAAGTTTTGGAGCTGTTGCTAAAATTGTACATATATGTGTAACATATTTCAGTATAAATTGTTGTTAATATTGTGGAGGTGATTCATTTGTTTGTGACAACAGTAGACCTTAATAACATAATTACCTTTATCTGACCGAACAGTCAATTGAGCCTCGGTATAAATTGAGGAACAGTCATTCGCACAACAACAACGAAAATTATAATAACAATGAAGCTCCATTGTAATATCATCATATTCTTCGGCCTGCTGCTCTTTATAACATTAATTAGTGAGGGCAACTGCTTTTGGCCATTTAGTAAGAAAGGCAAAGCGCCTCCACCACCTCCGCCACCGCCGCCGAAAGAACCGCAGCTATCGCCTGTTATATTTGGTAGGTATTGATTGGAGATGCAAAGAAACAAGGTCACGGTCATTCATACAGTTAGTCAAGTAACTCTTTTGACAAAGTTCAAAAACCATAGTTTTTATTTTTGATGGTTAAAAGAAAGGTCTCTTAAATGTATTTATTTTTTTTATTTACATTTTTAATATTTTTTAATTTACTACGGTACATCATCCGAATTCCGAAACTTTTTTAAGGAGTTTTAAAAAAGAAGAAAAAGAAACAAAGAATAAAATTTTAGGAATCCAAAATGGGGAAGAAAAATTTAGGAATTACAAATTGGAAATTTCAACTAAGAAAAATTTTCAGACTACAAAAATTAGGGAAAAAAAAAGTTGGGGAAAGTATTTTTGGTTTTCCTGTCATTGGTTAAATTCTTTCTTTTGGATTCCTAATTATTAGAATTTGAATACCTGCTTTTTTTTCCGAATTTTCGAATTCTGAGTAATATTTTTCGACATTCCAATATAAAATCATTTAGACTAAAGTTAATTGCATTTTCTAAATTGTTTCATAGTTGACACATACAGTTATGGAAAAAATAATAGAAACGACAGGGCTGCTCACATTTGAGACCAAATATTTCGTTTCTGGAGCAAATTTCATCCATGAAAACCAGTGTACTTGGTTTCAGGATAACAATGCTCTACTTTGGATACCTTTTTGGGCCTCTTTCGTAAGAATTATAAACAGTATATACTGATTTGTAGAAAGACCACGATTTTGTCTTGGAAAAAATAATAGAAACACACTAAAATTTTGATATTATCTTGTTTCTTAAAACTTGAAATCGAGTTATATAGGTATCATTTCATGAACTAACTATAGAAGAAGACATTAAATAGCTTTTTTTTTGGATCCCGTTCTGCTTGTTGTTGTTATTCGCTTCATAATGGGTGGTGGGGTACATTGTACCGTTATTGAAAGAAAACATATTCTGAATCTAAAAAATAAAGACAACTCAATCTCAGATATTGTTACAATTCCTAATATTTATAAAAAAAATGTTTTCAGCGGGTTACTATAAATAAAAACCAAAGACACGCAGTAAAAAAGCTTGCACCATAGGGTAAATTCGACAACCTCCTTGTCCGAAAATCAAAAAAAAATCCCTCTCTCTCATCGGAAGTTCTAAAAAATGAGTTAAATGCACCTGTCAGTAGTCGAACTATAAGAAATAGAACGATTGATGACGGTTTCAAAAGCCATATGGTTTGAAAGGTACCATACCTTAGTAAAAAACACATCAGCAACCGGGAAAATTTCGCGCAGGTGCGTTTCCTGCCTCCAAATTGAAAAAATATGTTGTTGTCAGACGAAACTAAGATCAATTTGTTTGAATCTAATGGGGAACCACATGTTAGGCCCCATAAGAATAGTCCCCACGACCCAAGGTGCTCAACTATAACATTTGAGTATGGAGTTAGAAACATAATTTTGTAGGGATGCGTTTCTCATTCTGGTGTTGGTCCATTACATTGGATAAGGGAAAAAATGAGTGCCTTCCAGTATGTCAATATACTCGAAAGTATAATGCTCTTATGCTGAAAAGGAAATGCCTTTAAAGTGGGAGTTCCAGCAGGATAATGATCCAAAACATTATTCAAAGCTGGCCAAGAAGTGGTTCCTTGACAGTAAAGTTCCCCTAATGGAATGGTCTTCACAGTCACCAGACCTAAATCCCATAGAGCATCTTTGGAGGATGTTAAAGAAAAGGATTGGGGGCTATAAACCCCAAAAATAAGGATTATTAGTTGAAAAAAGTTAAATCCGAATGGTACTCCATTGAGCCATCGATTTGTGCCAAACTGGTGGACTCCATGGATCGTCGACGTTTCGGAGTCACTAAAAGTTGCGGTGCTACAACCGAATAGTAAAATTAAAGGTTAATCTTTATGCCTTTATAACTTAAAAAATGTTTTTCTTAACTTTGGGCGTTCCGTTTCTATTATTTTTTCCAGGCCTTAAAAATTAAAAAAAAATTTTCTGCTATATTAAGTTTTTTGAAAAATATTATTTTGTTATATTTTGATACACTACTGGATAGGCTTTATATAAAAAATATGAAACTTAAGAAAAAAAAATGTTCATTGAACCAAATTTTAAAAAATACGAAAAAAAAATGCCGTTTCTATTATTTTTTCCATGACTGTATATATTCATATGTATTCAAATTTCAGTACCAGGTGATGGCGGATCTCAGGTAGAAGCGCGTTTAAACAAAGCGGACGCACCATATCTCATATGCCAGAAGCATGCTGACTGGTATAACCTATGGCTAGATCTGGAACAGTTGGTGATACCCATGGTCTTCTGTTGGATAGACAATGTGAAGCTTTACTATGATAAGATAACACGAACAACGCACAACACTCCCGGCGTGGAGACGCGCATTCCCGGCTGGGGTGATCCCGAGGTTGTGGAGTGGATAGATCCGACTCACAATAAGGCTGGTGCATATTTTAAGGACATTGCCAATGTATTGGTCGAGCTGGGATACGAACGACGTCATAATATCTTGGGAGCACCTTACGATTTTCGACGAGCGCCAAGTAAATTTTAAATTTAAATCATTTATTAACTTTATAATTTAAACAATGCCAAATTTCTTTCAGATGAGAACAAACAATTCTTTATCGATCTGAAGCAGCTGGTGGAGGACGCATATGAGGCGAATAACCGAACGGCCGTCACATTTATAACGCACAGCATGGGCAGCCCCATGACATTGGTTTTCCTGCAGGAGCAAACTCTGGAGTGGAAGACTCAGTATGTGCGCCGTCAAATTAGCCTCGCTGGCGCCTGGGCGGGCAGCATGAAGGCGATCAAGGTGTTTGCCATGGGTGATGATTTGGACTCCTTTGCGTTGAGCGCTAAAATACTGCGAGCTGAGCAAATATCGCATCCGTCGACTGCTTGGCTGCTGCCATCGCCGCTTTTCTGGAAACCCTCCGAGGTGCTTGCGGCGACTCCTTCGCGCAATTATACCATGGCACAGCTGGAGCAGTTCTTCAATGACATTGATTACAAAACTGGCTGGGAAATGCGCAAGGACACGATGCGCTACACACAAAACTTTAGTCCCCCGGATGTCGAGCTGCACTGCCTCTATGGAGATGGTGTCAGTACAGTGGAGAGGTAAGTTCTCAAGATGCAACTTTTTCCAAATCATTCACTCAATATTATTCAACAGATTGCAGTACAAAAAGGACAGCATAGCGGGTGAAACCCCGAAACTTGTTATGGGAATTGGCGATGGCACGGTTAATCAACGGTCTCTGCGCGCTTGTCAACACTGGTCGGGATACACAAGCTCTCCGATATCGACGCTAGCGCTACAGGGTGTCGATCACATGGGCATTCTGGTGCACCAGGATGTGCTTCAATATGTGCGCACTGTCATGCGGCAACCATAAATTAGTTCGGAAACAAAATAGCTGCTGTTTTTAGCCCATTTACGTACATTTAAAGTGTTTTTTTGCTTATCGGTCTCATTGTAAAGTGCTATTAATTAATATTCTTCGCTATGACACAAGAAAATTGTTTAATTCGATTTGATTTAAATCCTTTAGATTTACCTAAATAGAACAATTTAAATGTTAATTAAGAATAAAGTCTACTTAAACAATAAATTTAATTTTAACGGACTGTTGTGTTTTTTTTTTATAGATTTACAATTTGCTTTTTGTTTATTTTTGCGCCTCAGTTTTGAAACTTGCGATATTTTATTAGAAATGTGAGTAGGCACTGAAAGCTATCGCCAAGAGCTTTGGCCAACTATCGATAAGGTAGCAATCGATAAATATGCACAAAACCATTCAACAATTACTTGCATTAAATTCTTGTCACATTGTTTATTATTTTTCTTTAAGTTGTTAATTTAAAAAATGCCACACGGTCATTCACACGATCATGGACACGGCTGCGGTCACGAGGCGACCGATGTCGATCATGCTCTGGAAATGGGCATCGAATACAGTTTGTATACAAAAATCGACCTCGAAAATACGGAATGTTTGAACGAAGAGACTGACGGCAGCGGCAGAACTGTATTTAAGCCATACGAAAAGCGTCAGGACACGAGCAAGGTGGGATTACAGTTTGTCATACACATTATTATATGAACTATGTTTTCGTTTGTAGTATGTACAAAGCGATGCTGATGAGGAGCTCCTATTCAATATACCGTTCACCGGCAACATTAAGCTAAAGGGTATTATTATTTGCGGAGCCAACGATGATTCCCATCCCAACAGAGTCAAAATGTGCGTATATCCAATGTTATTATTATGATTACTTATTATTTAGTATGTCTACTGGCAGTTTCAAGAATCGACCCAAGATGACATTCGATGATGCGCACGGCAAAGCGGATCAGGAGTTTGAGCTGACACGCGATGTGCGTGGAGAAATCGAATACTCGCCAAAGTAAGTGACTTTATGGAATAGAATAAATAAGAAATTAAATATAATAATAATTATAATAATGTTACACCCGTTACTTAAAAAATAAGTAAAAGGGGATATTGTATTGGTTGCAATGTACGTAACAGGGAGATGGAAGCACCTACGACCCTATAAAGCATATATATTTTTGATCAGCATCAACAGCCGAGTCGATATAGCCATGTCCGTCTATCCGTCCGTTTGAGGGCCTAGATCTCAGAGACTATAAGAGCTAGAGCAACCAAATTTGGGGCACAGGCCCCACGCAGATCAAGTTTCCGCCTCCGTAAATCGCGAAAAGCCACCGCAAAGTTTCCAAGATATAAGGATTTTTTGACTAATTACTTTAATTACTATTATTACCTACCATCCTACAAAATCGTAGCAAGATCAAACACATAGAAAGGTGGATATGGCTGATTAAAATTTTTTAACAATGTACGTGCCTAAAAGCATACAACAAAAAATATTTCAAATTTATTTAAATAAGTAACGGGTATCCTGTAGTCGGGAGCTCAACTATAACCTTCCCACTTGTTGTATTTGTAATATTTTCAATCAGATCAAAAATCAAAATGAATAATTAAATACATTTTCTATTTTCGCAGAGTTGTGACCTTTTCCTCGGTGCATCATTTGTCGCTGTATTTTCCCAGTAATTTTGGTGATGACAACACGCGCATTTATTACATTGGTCAGTCTACTTATTATACAAATCTCACAATATCATATTGGATCATTCTTTTTGCAGGTCTTCGTGGTGAGTTCAGTAAAGCGCATGATCACGGTGTCACCATTTGCAACTATGAGGCACGTGCCAATGCATCCGATCACAAGGAGAAGGCATTTGATGGCGTTGGACGTGCTATTCAATAAATTTTAATGCAATTGATATAATATTCCGAATTTAAATTTGTAATACTTACTTTGCGATGCCATTACAATGAACTTGTACAGTACTTATAAAATGGAGATGTTTCTTTAATTTATTCTTTATTGTTTTCTTATTGATTTATGCTTATAAGATGAGATATCGAATCACGTGTGTCAATGTCAATGCATAACGCTTTTTATTTACTCAATAGTGGTTTATTTCTTTTATTTTTTCGTTTTCCATTTTGTATTCTTTTTGTATTTTTAATAAATGGTTTATATGTATTTTACAAAGCGTTTACTTAAATGTATTTTTAATTTTACATTTATACCGAATAATTTGTTATTTATTGCACTAGTGTTTTTTATATTTTCATCTTTTTAATATTCTTTTTTCCGCTTGCTCATTTATTGTAGTTGACCTTCATCTTCGTTTAAACTTTAAAGTATGCTTCTTTGTTTGATATCTAATACATAAGTAGATGATAGATATGCACCATGTGTTCAATGCTTTGGGATCTTATGTAAATACCCTTTTTATTTATTTTGTTGTTTGTTGAGACACATTGTGCATATGCAAATGCAATTAGGAGAAAACTCAAGTTATTAAATGAATGCTTAAAGATGTTTTCATTTTTTTTTTGGTTTTTTTAGTTAGGTAAAATTAATAAATACATAGATATATATTTACAAATTCGCGTTTATAGGCTGAAAATATGTGATATATATTTAACTAGAAATTGTTGCTGCTGTAGTTAAGTGTTTTTGTGGGCATGGTTGTAAGCTTAAGGGGGCGTTCCAAAAAGCATACTTCCTTGACCAATTTGTGCGATTCTTTAGCTAGATACATACATACAAGTTGAGGATTTGTATATATGTATTGTTGTGTGTGTGTGTGTGTGTGTGTGTTGTTGTTCTTGTTCTTGAAAGTGATATTTAAAAAAAATGATTTCTCTTTTTTAGTATTTGAATCCTAGTATTTGGTGTGTATGTGTATGTGTTTGTCTGTTTTTTGTTCAACAAAATTTGTGCTCTCGTTCCATAGTTGCAGTTAGGGTAGATTTGTATATATGTATATATATATAATATGTATACATACGTATGTATAGTATATATATGACTATAAGTACGATTTTTGCATCAAATCAATATCAATCCGTTTTTTAAAAAATACGTTACACTCGAAATGGCGTGTTCTCGATTTTTGCTGATACCCCAAAAAATCGTTTAGTTTTCGTTTACGTTTTCGTATTTGATTTCATTTCAAAGAGTTTACGTTTAGTATAAAAAATCATTATATCGAAAGTATAAAAATCGTATTTAGCCTTTCATTTATTTATTTTTATTTGTTTTTTTAACTTTATTTTCATTATGTATTTATTAAATTTTTTCGTTTTCGTTTTCTTTTTTGGTTTTCTTTAGCAAAAGCGGGTGTATCTTCTTCATCAAGCAGGTATTCGAATGTTACTTGGCAGGATTATTATTTTTTTTTGTTTTTTTAAATATATATTTAAATAGTTTTATAAAAGCTTTGTGTGTTTTTCAGTTGTTTGTCTTGATCTTTTTGTTGTTGTGGATGTTGTGTGTCATGTGTGTTTGTGGTTTATGCAGGCCTGTTTTAGTTTTTGCATTTATTTAAATATTTAGTATTTTTTTTGTTTTTT
Organism: Drosophila subquinaria; assembly: GCA_037043405.1. Lineage (NCBI taxonomy): Eukaryota > Metazoa > Arthropoda > Insecta > Diptera > Drosophilidae > Drosophila > Drosophila subquinaria. The sequence continues at coordinate 15,245 of JBAMBL010001815.1, forward strand.
TTGCTGTTATTTGAAAAGTAGTTGCATTTTTATAGTTCTTATGTGTGTGTTCTGTGTGTGTATGTTTTGTTTTTTTATTATTTATATATTGGTTTTATTTATGCTTATAGAACTCACATTAGGCGACATTGACTTAGCTGGCTAGTTAATTAAATAATTAATTAATTTGTTTCAATACAAGTATGTATCTACAATGGAATTTATTAATGATAATGATATCAAAATTATTACTGTTCATATCTATATAATGTATTTTGTAATTAAATTATTTAAAGCTTTTTCGTGTGTGTATGTGTGTGTGTATGTGTGTGTGTATGTTTGTGTTTTAATATGTTGTCCAACAGTTTGTTGTTGTATTTGAAAGTCCAAAATAATAATCATTCTTTCTTATATTGCATTAGTTGAAATAATCATCATTAACAATTGTTAGTTCTGGTCGAAACAGAAAAAACCCAACGTGTACAATAAAAATCTATTTACAATTCAATATTTCGCTACTTATGCACATAGATTTACTATTCAATTTGATATTAAATAATTATTTATATTATATTATTATATATAGTTTTTAACTACACTTTCCTACAAAATGCTCGCTAAATTATTTGCTTACACTTTCAGATTTATCAATGTCGTTAATACAATTGAATTGCCATGAATATTGCTAGAATTAGCCCCTCCCAAAATCCTCCCAATATCAAAATCACCATCAAAAGCAACGAAATTAAATTAAATCAACATTCTGGAACAGATCTGTAAAGTACTTGTATCCCAAAACAGAACAGGAGGGAAGGGCCAGACATGTGCTTCGGCTTGCCGAGACTACACTTATTGTATAACAAGTTTATCTCTTTTTTTACTTAACATACTTGAACTAGCTTTTTTTATATCATCTTTTGTTTATTCTAGTTTATTTATGCACTAAATTTGCGTTGCGCTACGTTAGTTTATTATATTTTATTTTTGGTATTAGTTTAAATATCTATGGCTATTTTATGTATTTTTTTGTGGTTTTAATTTATTCAAATCATCATCACATATCAAAAAGTTTACAAAATTGTTACCATTAGCTACATTTTTCATTGCACGTAATTTGTATTTGTATTTGTATTAATTAGTTTATTTATTATATTTCGTGCGCATCAGAATAAAACATACAACAATAGATATTATTTGTTTAGCTAACCTTTTAGCCACACTCAACCATTGTTGTCAACAAGTTATGCCATTCATTCGATCAACAATCAACATGTTGCTAATAATATTGCACATTAATTTATTCAAAATTTAACTGAACACTTCCCAATCGATAATTATGCTTGATTAACACATTTCCTTTACTTTTAGCTTAGTATTTTTGTTTTCATTTCATATTTTATCTCATGTTTTTCCATTGTCGTTATTTATGTTTTGTTTTTTTTCATTAGTGTACGTGTGGGCATGTAAAAGGCATTTGTTTGGTTTCTTTTGTGTATTTTGTTTTTATTTATCATAAAAGTTTCATTTAGGTTTAATTTGTTTGGTTTTCGTTTTGTATTTTTGGAAGAACTGAGCTGAAAAACCTGAAATTACTTTCACTATTTGCTAGCTATCCAATAATGTGATATGCGAAATTAAAAATCAAGGCTTTGTTTCAATTTCTTAAATTCAATAAAACTCTGTAATTAAATAAAATCAGCTTTTATTGTGGTTCAAATTGTTTCAACTAAAGCGTGTCGGCTTCATCTATAAGCTTAGTGATATTATGTGTATGTTTATAATTATTCATATTAATTCATGGAATAGTTTACTTGCATTTAGAACAAAATTGACAAATTCTACGTCTTTTCCAGAATTTAAAAACTAATATTGCTTCTTGGGTTCACAAACATATTGAAAAAAGAAAATTGAAAATTATGTCTAACAATTCCATTTTCTGTTCATATAACATATAAAATAATATTGTTATGATATAGTGTTAATTGATGTAACAATTGCATTGGTTGCTTATTTGCCCTTAAAGAAAATCATAATAAAATCTAGGAATATTCTGTATCTGTTAATATTGAGGATTATCTTACAGACGAAACGGACGAAAAATTAAAATTGACATTATTTAAAATTGAATTTGGCGTTCGCTTCTTCTGTTCAGTTAACAAAGTAATATTATTTATTGTTATTTATTAAACAACTTACTATACAAGCTCTCACTGTCTCACGTTTTTTTTTGCATACTTGCTGCTGCTGGCTACAATTTGATTTTTCTGTTTTTATTTTTGCGCATTTTAACAATATTTTGCATTAATTTTCATAATTTATATTATTGGTATTTTAGTTTATTGAAACAATTCAATTACAGTTTAATTATAATTACATACTGCTTAAACTTTTATTTATACAACATTTCAAATGATTTGCGATTTTAGTCTATCAAAATGTTTATTGTTTTACCTTTCATTATCTATTTTTTCATTACTTTGTGTATTGCAAAAATGTGCGATTGTTGTGTGTGGGTGTGTTTGTGTGTGTATGTGTGTGTATGCCAAATTCTGTTCTAAATTTTGAATAGTGTATAAAAAGTTGTACATGTTGTTTTGGAATGATTATTAGGCAGAGTGTAAGTAAATATATTAAACGACTGTCTTTGAAATGGAATCTCTTGTTGATATCGCAAATGAAACAGCGCAGCCAGTTTGCCAGTTTGTCAATCTGTCAGTTTGTCAGTTTTATTGGCCGTCAGACAGCATGTCCATTCTTCTCGGGGCCAGCACGCTTGGCGGCAGCTGCCGCACCCAGTCGCCTGGCACGCCATCGATCGATGGGCGTGTAGCAGCATATGAAGAAGGGCGGCACTCGGGGCATGCTGCATCCCGAACTGGAGCTGGAACTTTTGCTTAGCTGCGCCAGAGAATCGACCGTCAGCTCGGTCTGCACACCGCTGCTGGTCATACGCGCCTCGGCCCGATGATAAGGCGGCGGCGATGCAGCCAGCATGGTTGGAGCTGCCTTGCATATGACACTTGGCGGCTCCAATTCGTGCAGCTCAAAGCTATCGGATCGTGTGCTCGTTGGCGTTGTGGTCGATGGGCGAAACTCGTGCGAGCTGCTCTCGACCATGGCAGTGCGATAGGTAGCGGCAAAGTAGTTTGTCTCCAGATAATGGCAGGACTCAAATAAATAATCATCAAACTGCAAACGTGTTGAGCTGCCGGCAACAGCATCACCACCAACATCGCCGCCATCGCTGTAGCCCCTAAAGTTGCCCTTGTGCGATTGTGTCGAGGGTGAGCCCGGTATGGGCTGCATGGATGACGACATGGGCATTAGCTCCAGGGAGCTGGCTGCAGCAGGTGCAGCTGCTACAGCTGCTTTCGTTGTGCGTTGTTGTTGTTGCTGCTGCTGCTGCTGCGGCTGCTGCTGCCGTGGCTTGTATTGCTGCTGTCTTTGCTGCTGTTGTCTTTGCTTCATATCAACAATTTCTATTTCTTCTATATCACTAAAACTATTTAACTGTTTCAACAAATAATGCACATCATTTCGTTTCGTTTGATCAGCGGCGTCGTGTTGTTGTTGTTGTTGTAGTTCCATTGCCATCGTCTTGGTTTTTATTGTGTCTAGTGCTTGCAATGTTAATGGAGTGCTAACGACGGCAATGCCACGACTTGTGCTACGTGGGAGGTTGTCGATTTGTCGCATATCGTGCTGCTGCTGCTGCTGTTGTTGTTGTTGTTGTTGCTGCTGCTGCTGCTGCTGCTGCAACTCTGGATAGGCCAACGCTAGACGTTGCTGCAACGTTGCGCTACTAAACGCTGCAGAGGCTCGATGTGTTTCCAGATTTACAGATTCGATAATGCGATTGAATTTAGCTAATGCGCTTGATGCTGCTGATGAGCTGGTTGTTGTTGTTGTTGTTGCTGCTGTTGTTGCTGCGGTGATCTTATGTCTTAGTTGTTGTTTGGTTTGAGGCACTGTTGTGACGGTTTGTAAATTATCACCAACACGGCGACGCCCACTGCCCTGAGCATCGACGACATCTGCATTAAAGTTGCTGCTAACAATTTGATCATCGATTATTGTAACTGTATCATAATCATGATCATCGTTGTCATCATCAAAATCTTCATCACAGACATCCTCATCAACATCATCAATATCAACGCCATCCTGCAGCGTCTCGGTAACATTCAAATTGAGATTCAAATGGAGACGCTGTCGCAACAGCAAACGATTCGTTTTGCTATCAACGCTTGCAACACTGCCAACACTACTACTACCAATACTACTGCCACCATTGGGTGGTGCTGGCGGTGCTGCAACGGATGCTGTTGCATGTCCAATTAAGCCACGTCCAGCGGCTATAACGGCCGCTGCTCGCTGCTGTGCGGTTGCCCTAGCTAAATTCTTTTGTAAAATCAACTTCCTCGACGAAATGATGTCATTATTGTCGCTCCCCCGCGATTACCGGCTGTCGCGGGTGGAGCGAGGCCGCCCCTAACTGGAGGTACTCGCAATGGGCGAGACGGGTGACAACGGACTACGCACAGCTTGCTCCCTTGGACAACCGGTTAGCGTGATGACCAGCTTACGGCTGCCGGCCTGATCCCGATGCTCGCACAGCCAAACGCCCTGCCATGTGCCCAGCGATAGTTTGCCATCGGTAATGGGGATTGTCAGTGAGCTGCCCAAAAAGCAGGCTTTCACGTGCGCGGGCTAAAAGTATATCAAATTATTAATAAACAATACTTTTTCACGTTACTAAATGAGAGACCGTAATAACAGCTATAATAATTTCAAAATTAATCTTCACTTTTTCAAAAAGCAACGTAACGATTATAATTTTTAAAATAGAAATCATTAAATAAAAGTTATTTTTGGATTTTTATCAAAAAAAATAAATGAAAACTCTTCTTTTTCGATCTAAATAAAAAAATTATAAAATAATAATTAAGTTTCAATTTTTTTTTTAAATATTATAATAAAATTCTTGTTTTTAAATATATATATTTAGCAATTGAAAACAAAAGTTATTTTTAAATTTTTATCATAAAAATTATAAACAAAATTTATTTTTAATTTTTATTCTTCAAGTTGAAAAAAAAATTATTCTTCAATTTTTATAATAAAAATTTAAAAATAATTTTTATTTTAAATTTTTATAATGCAAATTGAAAAATATATTTAGTTTTTATTACAAATCCCTGAGCTTATAAAACAAATCTGATTTTCATCAATTAAAATATTCACAACTGTTATTTCGGCTCTCCGTTATAAATATTATTTACCATATCGTCGGGTCCTTCGCACGAATGCCTGTAGGGCAAACCTTCGGGAACTATTTTATTCAACATCATTTCCATATCGTCTCTGCAGGTAATATACCATTTATTATTATTTTGCATTATTTATTAGATGTATCTTAATCTCACCTGACGTCTGGATCCCAGCTCTCGTTTAACGCTAAACTCGCCGAGGTGTGAAGAACTGAAATGAGAAAACGAAACGTCAATTAATTATTTTTGGCCAAATCTTAAATCTCTACGAAATCTCTATTGCAGCTGTTGCCCAGTTATTAGACCATTACGAGGACGTTAACTGAATTTTGTTATTAAACTGATCGCCACAATGCATTTTCAATAGAGTTGTAACGCTAATTAAGCGAACATTTAACACGAATGTTAATTAGAAATTTTAGTGTTACTTGGGTGAGAGTTAAAAACAAAGCAATTGGTTTCATTTCATGCTGTGAAAGCTATTTGCAATATCAAAATATCTGTGTAATTAAAATTGTTTCGAAAATTACTCGTATGACATGACATGATACGGCACATAAATATGCTTAACAAAATGCAAGCAAATTGTTGCTAATGACTTTAAAAGTTGACTTTCATTTCATTTGCTTGGAGTTTTATTTTTTTAATGTTGATCAACGAATGGTAAATACAAGAAAATTAGCAAGCCTAATTGCTGTATTGTTAATAACAGTCGATAGTCTTAACTGCGCCGCTTTAAAATTAGCATCTATACTTTAAAACAGCGGTGGGCACGCAGTGGCTCCGGGAGCAGCGGCTGCTCCCAACTTAGATAGACTCTAATAGGGTTGTTGTTGTTGTAAAGCTCCAGAATTCTGATTTCGTGCCCATCACTGCTTTAACATGTTGCACAAGTTCAACCACATTGCAGTGCTGCCACCTTTATAATTTATTGCACATCTGGCAACAACGTTTAATATTTAAAATCGGGCTGCCAACTCTTGATTAATGCGCTGTCCACTTGTCAGCATGGCTTTGACCCAACATAAGGTTAACTTATAGCCTTTCCTCACTAATGTACATTTTATAAAAATATCGGGAGCTATCGATAAGTATGCAACTGCCTGTCCTCATAGCATAGCATTTGCATTTAGCATCTACAAAACATTTGTGATTTGTTTACAAATTCGTTTGACAACTGAAATTAAAAATTCGAGAAAACAAAGGGAAGGATTTTAAGAAAACTTCGCTGCTTAGGACATAATATCTGATGGTCAGGAGATCATCTAACTTTTCCCGATTGGAAAACCATTCGGAAAAACCATTGCAAAGGGAACCCAAAGTGAAAACACCATTTCCACGATCTCTCATTGAACAAGGGATTGCAGTAGCTCTCTATGGGTTGGGATCGTCTGTGGATTAACGAAAATTGGAGACAACGTACTTATAGTATGGTGTCAGCGCAACTAAAGCAAGAGTCAGGGATTCTTAGATGCTGATAATTCATTATTGGTAAAAACAACTCGTAGCGCCCTTATCAGATACGTCTTGTACAATTCAACGGATACTAATAAATATTAGAATATTTACCAATAAGCACTACTTTTTTAATTCTTATTTAATGAACTATAATGAGAAACTATAACGATTTAATAATAATTGTTGCGATCGCCAATGTGTAATTGTTGACTCATGTAGCCATAGAGGTCGGTTTTTGATTTCTTTTGCTGTTAACTGCAGCACTTTATCATTACTACATTCTTCATTAATTAAAAATAAAGTTCAGTTTTTTACAGTTTGAAATTTAGCGCCAAAAGTTGAGAAATATAGTGATAGTACATTCTCAAATTTAAAAAAAATTCCAAATATCGATTGATTTCCGATGAATATCGCATTGATTTTAATAAATGTAGTTACATTTCTCAGAAATGTACTATTCCCCCACCACTAGATCCCATATGAAATGTATAGGAAAAAAGTAGCATTTGCTCCAAAAATGCTAAAATGCTGAAATGTAGTTTCAGTGAGGAAAGGCTATTAGATTTCAAAAGATTTCATAAACTGTTTTAAAATTCCAGAGTTGTTACATGAAACTTGATTGGTGTCATAAGTGCCCTTTGTGTAGTTCTACGGTGTATAAATGTGAACCGTAAATTGTTTCAAGCTCCACTTTCCAGCTAAGTGAATTTATACGAAATTCTTTGACCTTTTCCATTTTGATGTTGTTGCTGTTTTTATTTGAAACATGACCAATTCATGTCTTGTTTTTGACTTTCAGGCATTTCGACAAAAATGTTATAGTCTACTTTCTGGGGTTCCAAGAAAAGAAAAGGGCAAGGGGGAAGTAGGGCCAAATGTTGTTTAGGTGCTCCTAATTTGGCGTCACGCCAGAAACAATAACAAAAATGGCCAACAAGCATTGAAATTGAATAGTAGTACTTAAAATCATTTAGTGTTAATAATAAATAGAGCAATAGTCGAGTCGAGAGCGAAAGTCACACTTAAATTTGCACACTAATTGCATATTCATGAATAAAATAAACGACACTGAACGACGAGAGGAACGCAGCGCAAATTAGTTTATTATCAAATCCCAAAGATGTCATTTGAGGCCCCAAAACGCTATCTGTGTGTGTGTGTGTGTGCGAGTGTATGTTTATCAATGTTTATGTACAAGTTTGGGCTTTCTAAATAATTTCAAAAAACGATTATGTCATGTTGGACATGTGTAAATGGCATCAGGAATTTAAATGTAACTCACAGCCACAAGTAAACAAACAAATAAACAAACAAACAGATACAGAGACAGCAGGACAAATTAACGGAGAGGGAGGGAACCTAGCGGCAATCTCAAATGGACAGCCGGACAATGCAACTGAAAATGAACTCAAAATGACAGCCCGAGGGGAATCCCCTATACAAATTTGCAAATTGATTTACAGCCAAAGGGCAGAGTGGGCGGTTCTACCCCTAAACGGAGGCTCCAAACTTATAGACAAGCTGTCTATCAATGTACTTTAATTTATTCTTTACTTGGCGACTAACTTTTATTTTTGATTTTGAGCCTAAATTGTTAAAATATATTTATTTAAAATCTATTTCACATAAAAGTTATCACTTTTACACAATCCATCCATCCAAAACTTTTTTGTTTCGCATTCAGACAGATAATTATTTGTGGCTTAATTTCTTTAAACTCATAAAAATAACTAATAGATGAAAACAAATCTCATCATGTATTTATAAGTTTATCTATGTCATCGTCATCATAACTGAGTCTGTTATAAATATGTTAACATCATTGTGCGTGTCTAGTGTATGAAGGGAATCCCCTTTTATAGCAGCTGCTCTTACTCTACCTACGCCTGACTTTCTCTCTCTCTCTCTCCCACCTCCTATTTCCATATGGAATACACTCAACTGACACTATTTTCATGCTGCATGCGGCATAACAAACGACGTGGCCAGTAAGGGAAACAGCAGCTAGAGGCTTTAATATGATTTAGCCATGAACATAACCAAGTGGAGAGGCAGATAGGGAAAGGGGTTGCCGTATGTGTGTGTGTGTGAGTGTGTGTGTGTGTGTCGCCATGTTTGCCAATGGGCAGATGTGCTAAAGGGCTCAAAGGAAACATATGCATGCACGTATCAGTGGCAAAACGCTTAAAGCTCCAGCGTTTTAGTACACTGCGAGAATTTTGCAGCACTTTTAGCGTAGTCAAAGTATTCATTGAAATGAAAAGTTTTTGGCACTTTCAGTACGATTATAAAGTTGAGTACCATTATGATGAGATTTATCTTAGCAATGGTTCAATGGATATTTCCACAATAACATAACGATATTCATTTGAGAAAAATCTTTAATATAAATTGTCAAGAAAGCTTACAATAGTATAATAATATATGTATTTTAAACCAGCGGTGGGCACGCACGGGTTCCGGGAGCTAGCGGCTGCTCCCGAATTCAGATTTCGTGCCCACCGCTGTTTTAAACAATAATATTATGATCTATTTCAACAACCAGCTTTAATTAGCTTTATTACAAGCTATTGTCAATAAATTTAGAGTTCAACTTTGTCCAGAGATACAATATTGTTACTTTTCTAAATATATAAGAAAAGTAGAAAAATAATTTGATGAGGTAATTTTTGACAGTGTTATTACGCATACGACGAGTGTCGTTGTGGCAGGTGGCCAACAGGAAGCGTAGATGGGCCTTATGTATGCACAATTGTATGTATGTATGTATGTATGTATGTAAGTACATATGTGACTCTGAGGAGGAGTTGGATGAGAGAATTTTGAGTGGCTGCTGTTGGTGGCCGCTTCTCACATTTAGCGGGGCGTTTAGGCACTACAAAAGTTGCTAATGTTTTTAAAGAGGCCTTTTTTATTATACAAAGTCAAACACTTTCTGACAGCACAAACAACAAGCAAGAACAGCAAGTAGAAGAAGAAGAACGCAAAAAAAAAAACAGACACACACACACACACACACACACAAGCGTATAAAGATAAGCGTCTGCGGCTGCTGCAAAAATGTTTAACAATGGAAAATGCGGCTCGCTTATGTTTCATTCATGCACACATACATGCATATATAAGTAGCATGTGAGCTTGTAGATGTGTGAGTATGTGTGCATACTATATGATGTACTATACGCAGCACGAAAACGCTTAAATTCATCAACCTTATTACAACAGCACACTGTTGGTTAGGTTTTGTGGTCAAGAGCCAAATACAAAAAGAAAAAAAAAGCTGTAGCATATTTCTAGGCGCAGGAGGAGAAGGAGTAGAAGGGAAAAGACGCCAGGTGCGAGTGCACCTGCTAACCACTCATTAAACCAAGGCGACACACACACACACACACACACTCTTATACATGTGTATTCAAAATGAAACTAGTTCAAGTTTTCATGGCAAACAAACGTAAAATGTTTGTTGTCCCGTGCCGCTGTCGTTGTTTTCCTTTACTTTGTTTTGTTTTATTTTTTTTTTGTGTTCCTTTTGCTGCCATTTTGCATAAATAATATTGATTTATTGGGTAGCGCAACATTTGCGGCTCATAAGCGAACAATATTTAATGCTAAAGCGAGCGACTGGCAAAAGGACGATAGCACACAAGGCGCCAGGCCAAAAGGAGCCCCCATTTGCCGACTGACGCCTCGCCTCGGCATTGGAGACTATGGAAACCAAAGTATGACACACACATGGCTCATTTTTATGCCATCGTTTTAGGTTCCCCTCGTTCAATTCGCTTCTGTTCCATGTCCTTGATATGGCTGTGAGGCATATGAAGTTGTTCATCGTGTTTGTTTTAATAATAATAAATATTTTAACATTTTTATTAATATTTTGAATTTTTGTTGCTCATTTCTTTTAAGGCCCTATTCTCTTTCAGCAAAAAATTTTTTTCGATTTTTTTTTTTTGCATTTTTTTTGAAATTCGAAGTACTTTAGGAGTTATGGCCTTTTTTGTCCAGCAGTGTTAATGTTAATGCACGTGGAGTCAAAACTTTGAACGCGTTTATCTCGAAACCACGTTTTTCGAGCTGGCGGCCACGATTCCGCCAGTTCTACTGAACCGATTTGGATGAAACAAAGTTTAATCGACGTAGAATTGTCACCATTCTGGCCCGTAGTAAAATAAAAATTTTGCGATTTTTTTTACTATTTTTTTTTTACACTAAACTACAAAAAATGGGTCCAAATTCGATTTGTCAATTTCAAGTGGCCGCCATTTTGTCAAAAAAAATCGCAAAATTTTTATTTTACTACGGGCCAGAATTACATCTATACTGATTATAACCCCGTTTTTTTTTTCATTTCCGACGCTCCGGAGACCCGGAATCGTGGCCGCCGTGACGACACCTTTTTTTTCAACCCCCAACTTTGAAGTCTCATTACTTTTTGAACACCCCTCGTGTCGAGGCGAAAAAAATTTTTTTATTTTCTTTCATTCATTACTAATTCAATAAAAAAAAACAAAATTCAAATATCTTTTTGCGTTTTCAAATGAGAATTTTTTCAAAAAAGGTCCAAAAACAGCAAGCTGAAGGAGAATAGGGCCTTAAAGCGTAGCAAAAAAAATTGTATGAAATATTTTAATTATTTATTAAATTATGAATAATTGTTGCTCATTTTAATAAATTTTAATATTACACTAAAAACATATTTTAAATATTTACATATTGTACAGAAAAATTTGTAAATTGTATATTTTGAGATCAGCAAAAATGTTTTTCTTAATTTTAATTTGCACATATTTTTAAATAATGAAATGAAATAAGTAATTCGGAAAGTAGTTTTGTAAATTTTAATATTATTACTTGATATGGTTATCATCTGATTTTTATTGCTTTGGATATTATAACATAAAAAATTGTCTCTGCTGGAAAGGAATTTACCTGAAGACTAACACTAAATTTATTTACGATTATATGCAACAGAAAATATTTTTAGACTAACCAAAAAGATAAAGAAAGAGTATAAACTATATTTAACTAGGTCCTTTATGGCAGCATTTAAAAATTCGATGCCACCAATCATAACAGGGAAGAGAAGACACCGACCGATTTACTTTGCTGTTTTCATTCGTCTATTGTTTTTCGCCTCGTTTTACTGTCACGAAACGAATGAAAGGAAAAAAGGACACACCACACAGGACACATACACTAACACACACTATCCGATATGCACAGAAAAATGTTAAATCGTCGCAATGTTACTTCATTTCCAACTGCCTTTTTCCCCGGCTCCGTAACTCCACCCACAATTGCTTTCGGTTTTGGTTTCAGTTTCAGTTGATTTATTTGGTGTTTTGCTTCTTATTCTCTCCTTCGACTACACACAGAACATTGGGGAGTCCTTCCTCCAACCTCCTTCTTTTTTTTTTTTGTTGAAAAATATGCTCGGGTTATAAATTGAAGTTGAGCCATTTATATGATCTTGCGATTATGCAGCAAATTGCTACGAGTAAGAGGATTTCCCTTCAAGGCACACACAGACCAAAAAACACAAAAGAATCGACCAACTGAAAAATGTTTGTGCAATTTTCATTAACTGCAAAGCGATATAACTCGCATCGAAGTTGAACTATAAATCATTTAAAGACATAGTAAACTCAATTCCAGGTCGAAAATATTATTATACCGAGGAATGATATTAAAATGAGAGAAAGGAAATTCATAGCAAATTCTATTCGAAGGACACATTAGTTATATGTATCCATGCTTATTGTTATTTTTTTCCTCTCTTCGAATGGCTTTTTATATTTAACTAGTTACCGTTAGCTATAGCTTTGCCGTTGTTGTTGCCGTTGCCCCACATGCTTCTTCTGCCACTTGTTTCAGTTCCCCATAGAAACAATGACAGGGTATTGAGGTCAATAGTAAAAGACAACAACATATGGCAAGGTTGCTTTGAAATAATTTTTTGAAATTAACTTTGTTGCTTTTTATTTTTCTTTCCTTTATTCTGTGTGAAAAGGCTGCAAAGGGTAAAATAAAAAATAAAGGGGCTGACTGCCATTTGATTTGTGATGGCGCTGCACATTTTGCATGGTTGACAAGAGTAGAGGGTATAGATGGGTTAACTGGGGAACTACACACAAATACACACACGTACATATGTATAAATGTATATGTGCATTAAGTAAAGTGAGTCTAATTAGGAAGTCCTTTTAAGAAAATCAATAAACATGTCTTGACCTCAATTAGATTTCGCTTACTACAGTTCACAATACACACGTACCAAATGCGAATCCCCAGACAACAACGACAAACACACACACACACATACACATACACATACAGATTCATTTTTGGGTACCGAGAGAGACAGATGAGGTGAGAAGGGAGACAAACACACGTGCTTTCATTTGGCCCAGAGAGCAGAATAAAAAAAGAAAATAATAGAAAGAGTAAGAAATAATATAGACCCGACTGGGCTAAGACGATTTGTGTGCCAGCAGTGCAAGAAAAAGGAAGACGAGGACGAGGATGAGGCAGAGGCAGGAAGAAGTTTGCCACGAGCATTCACACGCCATATAGCCAGAGAGCCATGACATAAAGACGTGAGAGAGACGACAACGACAACAACGACGACGATTGCTTTTCACTTTGAAGCTTCTTCTCTAAGCGGGTAACCCCCCTCCTCATTCCTCATTCCTCTGAGTCCCACCACTTCACCTCCTGCCGTTATCCTGCCGCTGACTGCTCGACTGGCGTTTTATGATACGATTTTATTTATTTGCTCATGTCTGAATGCTCCTGAGCCTCGGCGCACTGAGAACGCGTTGCCTGCCATTGTAATGCAAACTGTCAACAAGACCGCAAATGCTTCAAGGCAAATGTTGCCGTTGTTGTTGTTGCATTTGCCATTGTTGTTGCTCTTGTTGTTCTTGTTGCATTGGAGGCTGTCAGAAGTCGTTGAGCCAAGGATTTGAACGGGAATTAGTGCAGCGCGTTGAGCTAGTTTGCAATTGCAATCCCATGGAACAGCAGTTGATGTACAATGAGCATAAGAATTGCGATTACACTGCAAGAAATAATACTTGACTAATCCATCAATTTCTTAAATAATTTATTTTTCAACTGTATTCAATTTAAAGTTGACTTTACTTTTCTCAAAAACTAAGTCCAAAGTTATCCTCGTCTAAGTCCAGCTTTCAATCTGTCTAAAGGGTATGCTTAAGTCAAGCAGACTCATTTACTACGCATTATTTAAATATTTTATTTAGTATTATTCACTTTAAAGTTGACATTACTCTTCTTTAAAATTAACCTCAATCTAAATTTATTTTGCAATCTGTCTAACGGGTATGTCCAAGTCGAGCAGACTCATTTACTGCGCATTATTTAAATATTTTATTTAGCAATATTCACTTTAAAGTTGACATTACTCTTCTTTAAAATTAACCTCAATCTAAATTTATTTTGCAATCTGTCTAACGGGTATGTCCAAGTCGAGCAGACTCATTTACTGCGCATTATTTAAATATTTTATTTAGCATTATTCACTTAAAAGTTGACATTACTCTTCTTTAAAATTAAACTCAGTCTATATTAATTTGGCAATCTGTCTAAAGGGTATGCTTAAGTCAAGCAGACTCGTTTACTGCTTGCCTTGTCTTGATTTATACACTTGCATTATTTATTAAGCTGTTTTTTTTTTTAATATTTTCTTTGATATTTGTAAATAGCTATATGTTCTAAAAATAATGCATAACATTTAAGACTCTGTTCTAAATTCCATTTTCCAACAATTTCACAAAAATAACTACACATACAAGATTGATATTTCAATTATCCAATTTTTAATTTAAATTGATTGTGAATGCATTTGTGATTGAGCAAAGTTGGATCAAAAGGCAATGTGGAAAATGCATTCGTTTTGCTTTACATTGAATGCCAACAACGAGAATTTGGGCCAGATTTAATCGATGTCAACGTACTTTTTGAACAAAAACCAACAAACCGAATGACCAACAGGAAGCAGGCAGCACAAGTGGAAGTGGCAGGCATCCTAGGCCAAATAGATCAAATAAATGTCTGCCTGCATGTGCAATTTAATCCAGTTAGTTGTACTTCCTAATTCTAACAGCAGTCAACTTTATACTAGATGCAAAAAAAAAAAAAAATATTTTTCTTTATTTCTTATTTGCCCAATTGAACTTTGAGCTTAGTTTAAAGAAGCAGATTGATTTTTGAAGAAGGGTAAAAATACTTGACTTCAAAGAAGTACTGTCAAACTTTGATTTTTCGGGATTTCTTCGAGCCTTGAATCATTGGGGAATTGTAAGAAATTATTTAGTTGTGTAAAGCTAGAGACAGAGATTTCTCTCAAAAGATGGAAATATGTATAAAATGTCTCGGAATTGATTCAAATATTTTCTTAACTGTTAAAATGAAATTAAAATTAATCCTAGTTCATAGCGACAGAAATCTTTCTTTTAGTGTAGGAAATAGCACTTAAAACATTTGAGGGGTTTTAAGATATTCAGGCCTGTTCCGGTTTTCACTTGTTTTTTGCGAATTTCAATCCGCAAGATCTGACCGAATTTCCCTGAAAATTTCTTTACATTTCCTACGAATTACCCTCCGAATTTCCCTTCCACATTGTGTTGAGTAATTTTTTGCAGAACAGTGCTGGAAAATGTTCTGAGCGAATCAGACATTTGCGTCAAAAGAATTTTCGCCTGTTAAAATGTGTAATTTATTCATCAAATATTTATATAATCATAAGTCGAAACATTTTTTCAAAGGTAAAACCTACTTTCGTTATAACTTTTGTATTTTTGAAAGTGCGGGTTGATTTCAGTGTTGAGAAATGTCTTTTTGCAGAGTTGTCAATCGGTGCACAGTGTTTGTTTACAAAAATAATCAGTTCCTTTTTGCATTAAATTTTAAACTGTTTTGTCCAAACTTGCATTTAAAAAACAAGAAATTGAATTCTTCACTTTACGCAATACTTAAAAATACTTAAATTGTTGTTTAAAATATGTACAAATATATTTACTAATTTCTTCACATACAAGGGCAGCCCTTATAAAGTTGCCATTCACTTTCACAAATACTTGCGGAAACTGGAACAGGTCGAGCAAATCCGACAAAAATGTTAGGTTAGAGTCTTATCGATTTTGGGGTATGATGAAATAATAATTATTTAAAAATCAAATAAATTTTTTTTTTTTATCTGATAACTTAGTAATATTCCTAAAACATTGAAGTATTTAATAAATATTTTATTTTCACTTTAATTTTATGCTAAGCATGCCAAAATCATCGATTTAACCCTTCCGAATTCAAACTCACTAGCTCAATGTCACGTGAATTCAATTCGCAAAATCTTGCCGAAAGTGAAAACCGGAACAGCTAAGGGAAATTCATTTTCGCAAAATCTTCCCGAAAGTGAAAACCGGAACAGGCCTGATTATTTAAATGAATAATACACTGAGACATTTAAGAAGGAAATCCTTTTAAAGGGATGAAATTAGATAGTTTATGGAAATCTCAATGAACATGATATTATCGGGATTGATTTCGAGTATTAATTCATTTGGGAAATAATAAGAGTTTGATAGATTTGAAACTGGAGCATATTTCAGCCAAATATAACTACTTTTGACAGTGTTTAATATTATTTTTTACTCACTTTGCATATGACATAATCCCACAGAGAATTGTGACAGCTCCGGCATCTGTCTGAGTATCTCCTCGGTGACCAAATGAACGCCGCGATGCTGCGGCCTTAGATTGATTTTGCGCTGAAACCAGGCGGATCCAAACTGCAGGCCGGCCGCATTGCCATCGGCAGCGCCAGTGCCGGTGACGCCGCCGCGTCCGCCTCGATGATTCGCTGATGCCATGGTGCTATTGGAGGAGCTGCTGCGTATGTTGCTGTTGCGGCTAACGCTTTGCTTAATGTTGGCCGTACCGCCAACCGCACCGCCACCGCCGCCACCACCAACACCACCGCCACCAGCGACGCCGGCGCAGCCAGCTCCACCGCTGCCGCTGGTCGCTTTCGTGTTGCCGGCGTTTGGATTACTGCTGCTACTGCGACGCCGTGGGCCGCTACGTCCGCCGCTGCGTGTTGTTGTTGTTGTTGCTGTCGCAGTCGCAGTCGCTGCTCCTTCCGCTCCTTGTGGCGGATTTTGTATCGATGTTTGGCGTTGCGTTTTAGGCTTGACGGATTGCGATGCAGTTGCTGGGGAGGAAGAGGAGGCGACGGCGGCGGAGGCGGCAGCAGCAGCAGCAGCGGCTGATGTCGATGGTTTTGCGGACGACGTTGTGACGAGTCTTTGGCGATAGCCAAGTTAAGAGGACACACACACACGCACACTCACACTCACCGATACATACGCACGCACTCGCACACCTCACACGCACTCGGGAGGCTTATTTATTTATTTATTTATTATTTACTTTTGAGCACTTTCTGTTGCACTGGATTTAACTTTTTTTGTAAACTTTCAATTTATATTTATATTTTCGTATTTTTTTTGCACGTTGGCCACTTGATTTCCTTTCAAGAAACTGCAAGAGAGAAAAAAAGAATAATAAAGATTAATGTAATTTAATAAGAATAAATTCAAATAAATTTCTTAATTAAACTAGAGATTAACAACTGTTAATAAGTAAAAGGATATATACATATATATTTTAATAAAAATATATCTGACGCTATTCGCTGAAGATGCTGCTGTTGTTGCTCAATGCAAAGCATTAATTCAACTAAAATGTATATTAAAGTTTAAGCTAGCATCGCATTGACTGAACCTTAAATGGTTATTAAAGATTTTTTATAATTATGGAAAGTTATAGACAGAGTAATAACAAATAAATCAAATATTCAACTGGGCGTCTGTCTCTCTTGTGTGTGTTTTTCTTTTCGTTTTCATTCGCAGCCGGAGGAGAGTCGCCCACAATCAACAAGTTTTAATTACTGCCAACAAATCGACACCGACAACAACAACGACGATAACCCCAACTACATATGTACATCGACTATTTATGGTTATGGTCAACAGCTGCTGGAGGTGACCTTGCCAATCGATTGCATTGATGTGACAAACAATTATGGAATACATTTTAAAAGGGCCTACTAATTGGCAAATAACTATAACTATTTGACATGACAAATGTTGTGGCTAATTAAGTTTTATTATTATATGGTCATCTATTGGCGATATATCAACATACCGAAACAAGACTCAAAGTGGCTGACTTTGTTTAAGGTCTGGTCACCCTAAGCCAAAAGGAGCTCGAAGCAACACTTAAACAAGCACACTTACACGCGCAGGTCACAAAAGCTTCTATAGACAATTGTACATGGGAAAAAACAAAATAAATACGGAGCAAAAGTCAAAAGTAGAGTATATTTGGGCACGTGTCGCACACAGCAAGTGGAGCTGAAAGGAGGCAATGGATAGCGAGTTTAAAAAGGAAGCAGCGTTCTGAACGAAAGGTGGCAATGACACACACTCACACACACACACATACAATCTATGCAGAGGAAGTGTAGGCACAAGGAAATCCACAAAAATGGTGTTTAAGAAATCGTACGTATAGTTCACAAGTTGAGTGCACTCACAAATACATAGAGAGGGCATAGCGAATACGAAAATTGTATGAAACGAAGCAATCGAAATGCATTTGAATTGAGCAGCGAGTAGAATGTGCTGATTGCTGCCTCCACATATGTGTGTGTGTGCGTGAGTATATATGTTTGTGTGGGTGAATGTAAGTGCTCTGTAATGCAAAAAAGGTAGTAAAAAAAAAGGGCACAACCAAAAAAAATCTAAATGTATGCGTGTATATATGTATGTAATAATAAAAAGGGCAGAGCACTTGCCACACAAAACGATTTACACGACACTAAAGCTAAAAACCAGGCGCACGCCAAACGCTGCCTGCTGTTGGCACTATAAAAAAAAGAGGAGCGAGCTGAGGTAAAAGAACGACGTCATGACTGAGAGCAAAAGTAGCAGAAGCCACAACAACAACAACAACAGCAATAACAACAATAACAGCAAGCGCGTTAAGGCCGCGGCAGGTACTTTTTTGACGGGGCTACTGTTCAAATTTGCATATGCTTTAAATATTTAATGTAATTCAAAAAGAGGAGACAAGTAAGTATCAAGACAGCAGCAGCAACAGAGGCAACGGCAGCAGCAGCATCAGCAACAACAAAAACAACAACAACGCACAATGTGCCAATTGGGCAAGCGGCGCGCAGCTGTATAATCCAATTGGACTTTGCAAACAGGCTGAAGTGGTCAGAAAAACGCGAGGCATATAAAAATATTCCGAAAAAATGTTCGCGCATTTGGCAAAAAATCAATTTTCCGTGTGATTGCCAAATGCAATTGCTGCTTGTGAGCAACAACACAGGCCGCAATACACACACACACACACATGCACAAATACAAACACATGGGGACACACATGTCAAAAAAAAAAAAAATTGAAGAAAACTCATTGGTGGCCCTGGACAGACACGAGACGACGATAGACTTAGACAACTTGGCTTTCAGCTGGCAAAGTAAGCGCTCACGCCTTACGCAGCTTTTTGTAGCATTTTGCTTGCCTTTTCGTCAGTTTTACTGTTAATTATTGACATAACAAATACGGCCCCTGCAACAAGAAACAAGAACTGATGATGACGGCAACAACACCAGCCCCAATCAGAACAAACACAAGCACACTAACACCACTCGCGAAGAAACGAAAAAGGAAAGAGAAAAAGAAAACACGCGAAATTGCTTACATTAACTTGTCGAAATAAAAGGGCAGACCCCAAAGTAAAGAATATGAAACTAGCTTATAATTTTCAACGTTGTCGTTCTTTTTGTTTTGTGCATTCCACTTTACGACACTGACGAGAAGCATAACGAAACGAAATGAAATAAATGAAATTGCGAGCCTACCGCACGTTGTCCTTAGCTTG
Organism: Drosophila subquinaria; assembly: GCA_037043405.1. Lineage (NCBI taxonomy): Eukaryota > Metazoa > Arthropoda > Insecta > Diptera > Drosophilidae > Drosophila > Drosophila subquinaria. The sequence continues at coordinate 34,925 of JBAMBL010001815.1, forward strand.
GAGTATCACACACACACACGCACGCAAGTACAAATCACGTAAGCATCAAATTTAAATGCACTTAATTACATTTAATTCGTGTTTGCTTTGTTTTAATTTTTTATGGGGCGCCCAAGCAATGTGCCGCTGTAACAAACCGTACGTACGTGCGCGTCCGTCTGACAGTCCAATTGGATGCGCTCTCTCACTGCTGCTGCTGCTTCTTTCTTCTTCTTTTTGTTTTAGTTTGCGTGTGCGCTAAGTTTTTCGTGTCAATAGTTTTGCACGTGCAACGATATTATCGATAGATGGCAACCGATGTGTTGTCGTTCATCGACTTGCACAAATAAAAATAAATTTAAATCAAGCAATTTGCACTTGCAACAATTTCCAAGCCAAGCCTGAAAAGCGTTTATCAATTGTTGAGCAATACTTCGATCGATTGGCGCACTTATTTATCGATATATTTTTTGGCAACGATGGCTTTGTGCAATCGGTAGTGATGTGTAAGCTCAGCGGTCAAAACAATAACGTAAAATGCATTTCAAATGCTCGCAAAAAAAAAGAAATGAAAACATAAGCAGTGCTTACTTTGCTGTTGTTTTATTGCTGGTGATGGGTGTAGTAATTAATTAGTCAATTCACTGCGTGGGTGGACGAGTTGTATGCTGATAAAAGTGCTGTTGTTGTTGACGGCGCATTGGCAGTGCGCACTTGCTGTGATTTATATTAATACCGATATCGAGATCTGTGTGCATTTTGTTAGTTGTAAAATTGCAGCAACAACAGCTACAGCTACAAATAACTGGCTACATTTGTGCGTAATGTGCGTTGGTGTTAGTAGGTCGTATAATGACTCGGCGGCGGCTAAATATAACGGTTGTCGTTGTCTTTACGTTAGTTGTTGTTGTTGTTTTTGGTTACACTCGTTACTCGTTTTCTTTCTTTTTTTATGTGGCCAATTCACAAAATGTACATTTTTTACACCTTTCACACACACCCACGCATTTTACACTCACACACTGAAGGCGCGCGCGCGTTGCCTACGTTTTGTCCTTTTTTTTGCTTCTCTAATTTTTTTGCACACCTTTTACAATTGTCGTGGTCGGGTGTTGTTGTAGGTTCTTTTTTTATTTATATACATATGTACATATGTATATGTAAAGCATTTACTATTTAGGTTACAATTTCAAAGGCTTTATTTACACAATTTAATAAATCGTTTTCTTTGATTTCTGCTCTAGCTTCGGCCTCAGCCACATGGCCACAGTATTTGCATGAAACTTTTTCTTTGCCTTTGGCAGGCAGGCAGGCGATAGCGTTTTTCGTTTTTCAATAAAACTCCATGGCCCTATTATGTACTCCACACACACAAACACGCAAACATAGGCACACTCACGCCCGTTACGGATACGTACAACGTTGGGGCGACTACGGCGGTTGCTGCTGCTGTCGTTGTTGTTGTTGTGTGTGTGTTTTTGCTTTTCCGTTCTTGGTTTTAACTTTTTCAGAGCTAACACAGCTTATTTCTTTTTTGTTGCTTCTGATTTATGTTTTCTGTTACTTTTATACTATTTCTTGACCTGCGACGAGCCCCAGCGTGTGTGCCGAACGAGAGCCTCAACTGAAACTGAAATTGAGCAGCATAGCAGCAGGCGCCGTGGCAAGGATAAGAATATAGTTTTGTTGAATGAGTGGGTGAATGAAAGCGCGTTTCTCTGTGTGCGTTGCAACTCGTTCGTTTTAGCGTTAAAATTGCTCTCTGCACAGGCGCACCATTGGGCGAGTCCAACGGCGAGTTCATTGTGAACGCCTGGGCGTTGCCACCTGTCCAAAAATCGTAACGGTCACAAAACGTAAGGATGCGACCTTAAAGAGCGTTGCGTTTGCGATTAGCGGCCCTTGTACTAATTTTTGTTTTTAGGTCATTGGGACATGGCACAGTGGGGCAAAGTTTAAAAATAATTATTTTTTTAAGTCAACTGTAACCAGACAAACTTTAAAATTATTTAAATTTCAAAACAGGATTAGGTGTTAACAATTTAAAGATAATTCTCGGCTTCTACTTTCGGTTTTGGGGAATTATAAAAAAAATATGAGAACAATTCAAAACTCAAAGTTAATAAATTTTAGTAAAATTTATCTTATTTTTTACAATTTTTAACTGAAAATCATATCTTTTCACAACTAAATCTGAAATCTTTTTTTCTTTCTTTGACCTAGTTTAATGGCATTAATTACTTGAATCAAGCTTTTTGTTCAAATTTTTTGAATATTTCATTTCTTTATCCGTTTTGCAAATTAATAATTGCAATCACATAATGTTTAACGTCTAGTAAAAAGCACGCCAGACTGTAAATGCCACAGTCATTAGCCAAAAAAACACCCGACCAGGCTTAAAACAGTGCCTACCAATCCCGACCAGCAAACAAACGGTTCGAGCCTGTCTGGCAAAAAGTCAACAAATTAAATGTCCAACAAATGAATGGGTGTTTTTCAGGGTACTCCTCTTGGCTCCTGAGCTCTTTAGTTGGGTGTGCCCAGCATGTGGCCCTGGCTACATAACTAACCATATGCATGTTGTCTCCTGTTGTTGGGTGTTACCACCTCCTTGGTTTCCCTTATCCTCCTCCGCATCCACATCCTCATCCATAGTAATGGCAAAGTCGCGGCGCCTCTGTTAGTATGCAAAGCTAAAAATTACTTTGTCGTGCTGTGGCACGCGGATAACGGTATATTGTAGCATACCACACCCAGTTCTTGAAGGCGTCCATTGTCATTTTCATTTTCACTATCACACAGCGTATAGCTAAGCAGAATTTCTAGCATTACATCGAAGCATTCAATGGCGCTACATTCAATGGGGAGCTACGGTTACGGGATAAACTTTAAAATGATCTGTTTTTTTAAGTATTTTGGGTGAAAAAATGTTCATATTTTGTTTGATAACCTTAAGTCGAAAAATGTTAAAAGTCTTAACCACAATCCTATGTTATTCAATGATAAACTTTTATTTTTAAAGTTTACTTCATTATGTTTGCTATTTCATTTCTTAAACCTCAAGTTTCCTGAAATTAATGAATATTTTTAGTAACCTATAATATAAAATAAAAAATTTTTGATTATTATTTATTTGTGCAGGGTATTCAAGAAATTTATATTACTTATCAGATCCTTGCCACTCTCCTTTCACTTTTCATACAGGGTGCGTTCCTAGAACAAAAGCATTGCTCATTTGTATACGTTTTTAGCACCCAGTTTTAGCCAAATTGTATTGAGTGTGGCCAATGTTCTTGGCCATATGAACAGTCTGAATTGGCCAGGCAAAGCAGCCAGACGTTTTGTATCGGTTGAAACGAGACTCTTATTATATTAGCATTAGTATTACCTGCGTGAAAATGGACGACGATACGAATATCTTTGACATAGATCCCAAGGAAGCTTGGCTGGAGAAGATAACAGTCGGTGGATTTCGACGCTGGCATATTATTGCCTCCGTTCTGGGCATTTTGATGAGTATTAGTGAGTGCAAACTATATAATATTTAAATTGGCGACTTTAGAAATTTTTTAATGATTTCTTTTAGTGATTATGGTTTGTTGCTGTATACGCTTTCGCATACCGCGCACTAAACAGGAAATCGAGGCGGATTATCAACGCAAACAGATTACCAAAAAGTTTCGCGAAAAACTGCAACAGATCAAGAACTCTGAAATGGATGATATGGATCTGCAAAAAGGTAAATAGTACTGAACAAAAACAAAAATTTTGTAAACATTCTTAAATTTTGTATAAGCAAAAATTGGTGTATTACTCGTTTTGCGCGCCCAGCTGCCCCAGTTTGTTGTCCTGTCACCCAAATGAGAGCCAAGCCCATTTTTGAGTTAGTTTTGTTGTATCGCCGCACACTCACACATACAAACTCACGCATGTGTATATACAAAATGATAAACGATTTCTCGAGTCTTGTCTTTCTCCAACGCAATGCACGCTACTCCTGAACTGAAATGTATATACAATACTATATACTATATATTTACTTGTAGACTTCGCGAATATTTCCTGTATATAACACTCACTTTTGTCACTCTTTCTATCACAGCACTTGCTTATATCAAATTGGAACAATATGATGATCCCTAGGGCTCTGTAAATTCACACCAAATAAGCACATGAAACTATCGGAAATATCTCTTTAAATACGCAAAACTAATTATAAATCAAACTATCAAAAATGCCACTGCCAATGTAAGTAGCTCTATTACAAATTTATATAAAACAAATTATATACTAAATATTTATATACTATCTTTACAATTTTCCCCTATTGATCTCTTGCAGTCTGTGTGCGAATTCAGAGCGATTATTTGAATCTGCAAGCGAGCGTGGAGAGCATGAACGAGAAGCAGAATGTTAAATTTAAGATCTAAAACTGTTATACTACAAAAATAAAAACTCGGAGAAAAGTGTATAAATTTGATTTGTTTGTTTTTATTGCATTTTCGCTTTTCATATTTTAATTCAATCAGTTTTTGTTGCTGTTATTTTGATGTATCAAAGATTTTAATTTTAGTTTCTGGTTTTGTTTTTGTTATTGTTTTCTTTTTTTGTTTTCCTTTTAATTCTCTACACATACAGGCTAGTAAAGGGTGTCCGGTGTGGGCAGCATTACGACAATTGCGACATTAACAGGTTTGTATTTTTATGACATTACTTTCATTCACTTACATTTAGATATTAGTTTAAAATGTATTCTTGACAATTCTTTAGTTTTGATATACATAATATGTATTCTGACGTTGACTCGGCAATGACTGTAACAAATATTTTTTTGTGGCTGACTGGCTGATTCCGATTTTTTTTCTTATTGTTTTTTCTTTTTTTTTCTAGCTCTGACTCGACAAACACACACAATTTATTTATATATTATAACGCATAACTATTATTTCTTTGTTCATTAACTTGCTCAGCTTATATTTAGCTTAACGTTCTCTTTTGGAATACTTGTAGTTGGAAATTTTCCCATTTTTTTTTTGTTTATTACTGTTTGCGGTTTACTTTGCATCAATTTCACCATTTTGTTTTGGAAACATTTGCTTTCAATATGCCAAAATTCTGTGGTTTATCTCAATTTTTAATACACAATTTTTATTTTTATATTTATATAAAAACAACTAAATATACTGCGTGCATCATTCCTTGCGTATGAATGTTCTCCCCCTAAAAATAAAGTGCAATATTTATATATTTGTTAGAAAATTATTTAGTAAAAACTCACGTTATAGTCTTCTTTTCAATATTCTTAGGCTCGGGCCTTGCACGATTTAGCACCTTAAGGAAGTCTGAGGTTTTTGCACGCATGCGCGAATGAATGTACGCCTTTGAACACTGTTATCAAATTAGAATTAAAGAAATATTAGTCTTATCACTCATAAAAATGCAGCCAATGTCACTCACCTTAATGTGATAATGCAAGTAATCTCGGAACATGTGTATTAAATTGATAGTATTATCCCGCGTTTCCTTGTTGGTATGACGAGGGAAAAGCACTGCAAATATACAAAAATAAGAGAAATAATTAGATGTTGTTTAATTAAGACACTTAACTAATTACTTAATATTTCTACATAACTTTAAGAGGCTATATCTTTAAATTAAGGAACTGTTGTAGACGAACACAAGTCATCTGTTTTAATATGAGTGATTAAACAGGATGCCGTTCGTCTTTTGATTGATTTGGGAGCATTTGAGAAGCAGATCGAACGAATTTTACAAAATATGCCACTTTGACTCCACGGTGTACAACAGATTAGAGCAACTGTACACGAACACAAGTCATCTGTTTTAATATGATGAATTAAACAGGATGCCGTCCGTCTTTTGATTGATTTGGGAGCATTTGAGACATAGATCGAACGAATTTTACAAAATATGCCACTTTGACTCCACGGAGTATAACAGATTAGAACAACTGTACACGAACACAAGTCATCTGTTTTAATATGAGGAATTAAACAGGATGCCGTCCGTCTTTTGATTGATTTGGGAGCATTTGAGACATAGATCGAACGAATTTTACAAAATATGCCACTTTGACTCCACGGAGTATAACAGATTAGAACAACTGTACACGAACACAAGTCATCTGTTTTAATATGAAGAATTAAACAGGATGCCGTCCGTCTTTTGATTGATTTGGGAGCATTTGAGACATAGATCGAACGAATTTTACAAAATATGCCACTTTGACTCCACGGAGTATAACAGATTAGAACAACTGTACACGCACACAAGTTATCTGTTTTAATATGAGGAATTAAACAGGATGCCGTCCGTCTTTTGATTGATTTGGGAGCATTTGAGACATAGATCGAACGAATTTTACAAAATATGCCACTTTGACTCCACGGATTATAACAGATTATAGCAACTGTACACGAACACAAGTCATCTGCTTTAATATGAAGAATTAAACAGGATGCCGTTCGTCTTTTGATTGATTTGGGAGCATTTGAGACATAGATCGAACGAATTTTACAAAATATGCCACTTTGACTCCACGGATTATAACAGATTATAGCAACTGTACACGAACACAAGTCATCTGTTTTAATATGAAGAATTAAACAGGATGCCGTCCGTCTTTTCATTGATTTGGGAGCATTTGAGACAAGGATCGAAAGAATATTTCAAAATATGCCACTTTGGCTCCACGGAGTATAACAAATTAGAGCAACTGTACACGAACACAAGTCATCTGCTTTAATATGAAGAATTAAACAGGATGCCGTTCGTCTTTTGATTGATTTGGGAGCATTTGAGACATAGATCGAACGAATTTTACAAAATATGCCACTTTGACTCCACGGATTATAACAAATTAGAGCAACTGTACACGAACACAAGTCATCTGTTTTAATATGAAGAATTAAACAGGATGCCGTCCGTCTTTTCATTGATTTGGGAGCATTTGAAACAAGGATCGAAAGAATATTTCAAAATATGCCACTTTGGCTCCACGGAGTATAACAAATTAGAGCAACTGTACACGAACACAAGTCATCTGTTTTAATATGAAGATTAAACAGGATGCCGTTCGTCTTTTGATTGATTTGGGAGCATTTGAGACAAGGATCGAATGAATATTTCGAAATACGCCACTTTGACTCCACGGAGTATAACAGATTAGAAAAACTGTACACGAACACAAGTCATCTGCTTTAATATGATTGATTAAACAGGATGCCGTTCGTCTTTTGATTGATTTGGGAGCATTTGAGACATAGATCGAACGAATTTTACAAAATGTGCCACTTTGACTCCACGGAGTATAACAGATTAGAGCAACTGTACACGAACACAAGTCATCTGTTTTAATATGAGGAATTAAACAGGATGCCGTCCGTCTTTTGATTGATTTGGGAGCATTTGAGACATAGATCGAACGAATTTTACAAAATATGCCACTTTGACTCCACGGATTATAACAGATTATAGCAACTGTACACGAACACAAGTCATCTGTTTTAATATGAAGAATTAAACAGGATGCCGTCCGTCTTTTCATTGATTTGGGAGCATTTGAGACAAGGATCGAAAGAATATTTCAAAATATGCCACTTTGGTTCCACGGAGTATAACAAATTAGAGCAACTGTACACGAACACAAGTCATCTGTTTTAATATGAAGAATTAAACAGGATGCCGTTCGTCTTTTGATTGATTTGGGAGCATTTGAGACAAGGATCGAATGAATATTTCGAAATATGCCACTTTGACTCCACGGAGTATAACAGATTAGAAAAACTGTACACGAACACAAGTCATCTGCTCTAATATGATTGATTAAACAGGATGCCGTTCGTCTTTTGATTGATTTGGGAGCATTTGAGACATAGATCGAACGAATTTTACAAAATGTGCCACTTTGACTCCACGGAGTATAACAGATTAGAGCAACTGTACACGAACACAAGTCATCTGCTTTAATATGAGGAATTAAACAGGATGCCGTCCGTCTTTTGATTGATTTGGGAGCATTTGAGACATAGATCGAACGAATTTTACAAAATATGGCACTTTGACTCCACGGAGTATAACAGATTAGAATAAATGTACACGAACACAAGTCATCTGCTTTAATATGATTCATTAAACAGGATGCCGTTCGTCTTTTGATTGATTTGGGAGCATTTGAGACATAGATCGAACGAATTTTACAAAATGTGCCACTTTGACTCCACGGAGTATAACAGATTAGAAAAACTGTACACGAACACAAGTCATCTGCTTTAATATGAGGAATTAAACAGGATGCCGTCCGTCTTTTGATTGATTTGGGAGCATTTGAGACATAGATCGAACGAATTTTACAAAATGTGCCACTTTGACTTCACGGAGTATAACAGATTAGAGCAACTGTACACGAACACAAGTCATCTGCTTTAATATGAGGAATTAAACAGGATGCCGTCCGTCTTTTGATTGATTTGGGAGCATTTGAGACACAGATTCAATGAATTTTTTCAAAATATGCCACTTTGACTCCCCCAGGATATGTACTACTATTTGGAGGACTTCGAGAGGATTACCTACCGAATGTAACATATCCAATGTTGTCGCCCACTCTGGCATCGGAGTTAGCCAGCTCCAAGGGCGGCTCACGGTGCGAGAAGAGCACTTGTGGCGCTGTATGCGATGCACGTCGTCCCTCTCTCAATTCCTGCATGAATACCTTGCCAATGATGACATCGTCCTCGTCCCTGAAGATGGTGCTGAAGACAACGGTGACGCGATCAGGCTTTGCCTCCACATATCTGTTGAATTAAGTGGGGTTTATAAATACGTGCAATAATAAGATTCAGATTGTGATCAACTTACAGCGTTTCATCGTTGCGATAGTTGATAACTGCTCGTTTCTGGCCTTCTTCGCCCTGTTCCTGGTAGTCGAAATACTTTTCGAAAACTGACGCAAAACAGTTGCGCTTTAGCAGTCCAATTCTCTTTGCAACCTGCTCCCAATCCGCGGGTATTTCCTCCAGATTTATAAGTACAGAAACATTATAGCCTGTAAGTAAATAAAATTATATTGTCTTTTGGTCGTGAGTTATTGTTGGCGATGTACAAACCATCCTCCGTTTCAGTCAATAAACTTCCATATTCCCGTTTGAGCAGCTCATCCGCACCATGCTCCTGCAGCTGTTTGTAAAACTTGAGCGAAATGCTGATCTATTTGGTTAACAAATATAATTTTTTACATTTATTGATAGGCAAACCAAATTGTAATTGAATGGAGTACATACCCGCACTTTTGTTTTATCGCCATTCACATTGGAAATATGATATAGTACACCGTCAAAGTCTGCTATTCGTATATCAATCGATTCTGGTTTGAGTCTGCAAAATAAAGCGTAAAACAAATCATCAACAAACAATCCAGCTATGAACACCGTTCAATATCTTATCGCCCGCAGAGATTAGAATGTAGAACAGATAAATACAATATGGTTTGATGGAAGTCTATGAACATGGAATTCTAAATATATTTCAATTTGATTATAATTTCTGTTTTGTGCTATAAAATGTAATATTAAAAAAGATTTCGCTGGTATATAAAATCTATAACTGAACACAATCATAAATAATAAGAAAGCTATTCTAAAGCCTTAATTTTCTTTAAATGTAACTATCTAACTTCTTATTTTATAACAGTAGCAATGTTTTTGTACACGAACACAAGTCATCTGTTTTAATATGAGTGATTAAACAGGATGCCGTTCGTCTATTGATTGATTTGGGAGCATTTGAGACATAAATCGAATGAGTTTTACAAAATGTGCCACTTTGACTCCACGGAGTATAGCAGATTATAGCAACTGTACACGAACACAAGTCATCTGTTTTAATATGAGTGATTAAACAGGATGCCGTTCGTCTATTGATTGATTTGGGAGCATTTGAGACATAGATCGAATGAGTTTTACAAAATGTGCCACTTTGACTCCACGGAGTATAACAGATTATAGCAACTGTACACGAACACAAGTCATCTGTTTTAATGTGATGAATTAAACAGGATGCCGTTCGTCTATTGATTGATTTGGGAGCATTTGAGACATAGATCGAAAGAATATTTCAAAATATGCCACTTTGACTCCACGGAGTATAACAGATTATAGCAACTGTACACGAACACAAGTCATCTGTTCTAATATGATGAATTAAACAGGATGCCGTTCGACTTTCAATTGATTTGGGAGCATTTGAGACACAGATCGAATCAATATTTCGAAATATGCCACTTTGACTCCACGGAGTATAACAGATAAGGATAACTGTACACGAACACAAGTCATCTGCTTTAATATGATTGATTAAACAGGATGCCGTTCGTCTTTTGATTGATTTGGGAGCATTTGAGACACAGATCGAATCAATATTTCAAAATATGCCACTTTGACTCCACGGAGTATAACAGCTTTTTTGTAGAAACTATTTTGCTTTGTCAGTCGGTGGATTAAAAGGCATTTCTGTGGTTGGGGCGATGACTCAAGTGCATTCAAGCTTAGTGCGATAGGGAGGTAAAGGAGAGAGTGTGCAATGTATGAAGCTGTAGATTATGCATTTATGATGCGATAAATGAGCTAAAATGAATTAACAAATGCTGTGCGGGTGGAGGAGGGGGGGCAACGCATACTAACACAAACACACAATACTCACTCTGAGTGAATGAGTGTGCTCGAAGTTCGAACAACACCCAAAAATATTTACCCAGCAAACAATTTTAATCGCCAGAGAGTCTCAGGCGACTCGCCTAAAAGTTTCAGGCGACATCGCCTTCTAATCGCTTTTTGATCTCCTTTTGTTAGAGAGTGAGCCACTTCCGCGACACTTCGGAAAGACTCTTTTGCGAGTCTTCTAAAAGACTCTTCCGCGACTCTCTTAAGAAGAGTCGCGGAAGTTGCTAACTTTCAAAAAAAAAAATGTATTTTTTTTTTTTTTATTATTAAGACGCGCTTCTGCGAGGTAGCCAAAGAAGCTTTCTTTGTTGGTCCACGAATTTGTCACAGCAGATTATGTAACAACAGTTGTAGCACAACAGGGGAATTCGAACCTCGGAATTTAAAGTTCGGAGTCGGCAACTCTAACTAGTGAGCTACGGGATCAACACTTCAGTCTACTAGAAAAAATCGGAATTAAATTGCTCTAGACGTGGAGCTCATATTTGTTTTTTGGTCTCGCTAAACAATCGCCTGGAAAGATTCATCTTCCAAAACACTTGTGCGCGACTCGCAGAAGACTTTGCCACATTACTTTTTTTCTATTTATAGCTTTCTATCGCTAAACAATCGCTAAACAATCGCAATGGAAGATTCATCTTCTATTAATCTCCTGCGCGAATCGCAGAAGACTCTTTTTCGGCGATGGACGATTGTACAATCGCCCAAATGTTTGCTGGGTAAAAGCTCGTAAATGTGCATATGTGTGAGTAAACGTGTATGTTTATTTGAATGTGTGTGCTTAATATGCTGATAATGCTAACAAAAACTGATAACGCAAGGAAATAGATAAAATGAAAATAAAAATGGGTGATTGTTACAGTTAGAAGAAGATGGGACAGAGAATCGAGAACTGAAGACTCACCCTGCTTGAGCATTGCGGTATTTGACCAGGAGGGTTTCCTCAATTATGCGATTATTGATTTCCAGCAATATCATCTTGAAATAATTTGTTATTCAGTCGTTTCTTGTGTGTTTTTTTTCTTCAAATAGATTTCAATATAGCTTGTGCTTATTTTAAAAATATCCAAAAGTGATGACAAATTTATGACGTTGACGTTGACTTTGCCGCTCTGGCTGCGACTGCGGCGCTCTTTCGTGCGGTAACTGTTTCTTTGCTGTTTGCTGGCTCTGTCGCTGCTGCTTTTGCTTCAATTGCGTTTGTGTTGGTGTGAGAGACTGCTACTTATGGGGAGCTTGCTGGACTGGCTGCTCCAACTCACAAATACACTGGCATTCGTACATGCATACATAGAAAAAACACACGCGTTGCTTGTGATTTTCTCGTCGCCTTGGTATGTACGTAAGTATGTGTGCAGCGTATTTAATGAATCAACAACAAAAAATGGGCGCAACGTATTCTGTTTTTGCCCCGTCCGTTGATGTCGGCTTTTTTGGTCGTTCGCCGTGCACACACACTTGCAAATTCCAACGCACACACACTCTCTCACGCCCGCCGCTCTATCAAATTTGGCATTTGCAATTTTCACTTTCAGAAAGTGTATACTGTAGAGAAACCAACTATTATTAAATGCTTTCTGCACTTGGGATAGTATTCCGTCTCCTCTTGCTCTGTTATTTTGCACTTTTTCGCATTTATTTATAAATAAAATGCAATATTCACTCACGGAATATCCACATGGATTAGTTGCTACATACGGTAAAAAAAACCATGTGGCAGCCTTGGCTAAGCATGGCAAAAAAAATAAAAGGTGGCAGCCATTAGGTTCCACGAATAACTCAATTCCTATTTAACTCAATTTAAAAATAAGGAGTTAAATTAGGAACTTGCTAAATTTTGAAGCTAGAATTTTGAAAATTCCACTCGAATTTTTGTTGAACTTTTCTCAAATTTTTAAGAGTTTTTGTTTTAAATTTTTTTTACTAATATTCACCACGCGAAGAGTCTCATGCACCAAACCAATTTTAAGATGAGCTTCATCATTTTAGAAAGTTTTGAATTTCGTTGGTTTTTTGAATATGTAAGAACAAATTTTTATTTAGTTTTTTAAAAATAATTAATTTCGTTAGAGAAATTGCTATCGATATTTTTAAAAGCAAAACACACAATACATTTGCAACTGGGTGGCAGCCTTGACGTCCACTTCTAGCACAGCTGTGTGGCAGCCTAGGTTTAATTTTGGCAAAACACGGTGGCAGCCTGATGGTGGCTGATGCCATAGAAAAAACTCGATTAAGGTATTTTAAAAAAACTTTTATTTTTGGTATTTTGCTTAATTAGAATTAAATAATAAAAATAAAATAAAGGCTGGGGTGACCATTAAACGTTCATAAAAATTATAAATTTAAATTTAATATGAGATTTTATTTTCGAATTTTCTTTATTTTAATTTTAAAATGTGCGCCAACGGTCGATGGACAAGACAGCTGTCGGTTGGCGCTATGCAGCCCTGGTTGAAGCAGTCTTCAAAGAAAAGACAAATGAAAGCAGTTTTTGTTGATAGTAAAAACTAAACATAAATGAACGACGTTGAATTAATCAAATTGATAGAAAACTATCCAATACTCTATGACAAGGACAGTGCGCGCAGTGCCAAGAATGCAGCGAACAAGGACGCAGCATGGAAGACCATTTCACAGAAGCTCGGCGCCAGCGAGAGAGCGTGTATTACGCGCTGGAAAAGCATTCGCGATCGTTTTGGGAAGGAGTTCCGTCGCTTCCAGGAGAATCCAGAGAGTCCCACGTATTGGGATATGTTTCCTCGTCTGCTCTTCCTCAAGGATCACTACAAACACGGCCTGGTCAAACACGAGTCGCTCGACAATATGAAATTCGAGCCGAGACATCGAAAACCGCGACGGCCGCGTTTGGAGGATCAGGACAAGAAGCAGAAGGACGAGGAATTTGAGCAGGAAGCGGAGGATATTGAACTGTGCCAGCAGCTCATAGAACTGGTCAAGCTGAATCCGGTGCTCTATGACAGGCACAAAATACGCAACTCCAAGAATCTCTCGGCCAAAAACGACGCCTGGCGCGCCATCTCCGAGAGCCTCAACGTGTCGGGTGAGAATGATTCCTTAACTGTAGCCATATCTTAGATATATCCTTCACTTGCAGAGGAGCTGTGCTATAATCGCTGGAAGAAGCTGCGCGATCGTTTTGCGCGCGAGTATCGCAATCATCAGATCAATCAATCCGCGGCCATTACTTGGAGATACTTCAATGATCTGCTATTTCTGGGACGGCATTTTCGCAAGGGCGTTCCACTGATCATAGAGAATATCAAGAAACGCGGTCGTCCGCCCAAATCCAGTCAGAGTCAGGCGGAGAATGTCGTCGGCACGGTGACAGGACTCAGTATTGAAGCTGGCGAGCATATTTGGGGTGCAGATTATCCATATAGCACGGATAACGACAACGACGAGCTCGAGGATGAGATGCACTACGAGGATCCGGATGATATCGAAGTGATATCCGAAGCGGATCAGGAGGAAAACTTTGATTTTGTGCAAATGGACATGACCATGGAGGAGCAACAATTGCCACAACAATTTATAGAATCATCCGAATCTCTGGCGCCACAACAGCTGCATGTAACCACAACAATGCCAACAACCACAAATGATCCCATTGTAAATATTGAAAGCGTTGAATTCAACAAGGATAACCTCACAGCAGACTCTTCGGCATATAATGATGTTGCTAATGATGACGATGATGACGGGGATGCAACACCCAACGCGGAAAAACTGATTGGCGCCGTTATCAGCAATATGGAGACGGTGCTGCAACAGTCCAAGGATTGCCTGCAAATCATACAACAAGCTGCCACAACATCCACGCAGACAAACACGAGTCTGTTGAGCAAAGTGCAAATGCTACTCGACGGCCTGAGCGAGGATCAGCGACGTCAGGCCGAACGGAAAATTGTACATTTTCTATGCGAGTGCCAAATAAAAACGTTGGATGGCCAGGAAATTGAGGATGTGGCGCCTTGTCACATATTTAATTAAGAAACGCGGACAATCCAACTGTTAAAGTGTTCCAAGTGTACTTGTATCTATAATAAATAAAACGCTTAAGCATTTACTTAATTGGTACGAAACATAAGAAAATTTGATTACGTTTGAATCTTACAGTGGCGCCAATTGCATAAAAATCGACACAGGACTATCGATAAATAATGTTAAAGGTTTACCGCTTGTTAACCTATTATACACCAGATGGCGCGCATGTGCTGTTCAAATTGAATGCAAATTAAAACACAAAAACAGCTGAAACATAATTACATCCACTGTCGTTTTTTTTTTATCGCAATCCATAAATTGAACTGTCATATGTACAATGAAATAAAATAAAGCATAATGAACTTAGTAATGAAAATTGAATTTGACACTGGCGCCATTTGATTAACATTAGCACAACATAATATTTCGATATATAATGTTAAAAGCGTGCTCCTTGTTCACATATTATACACCAGATGGCGCACATGTACTGTTCAAATTGGAAGATTATGGACGGGAAAATCAAAACACAATCACAGCTGAAACATAATTACGCCCACGCTCGGCATCATTTATTGCAATTAATAACACACACTCACGTACGCACACATGTTGAAAAACAATTGTAAACAAATAGCTTGGGGCATGGTATGCATTTGATTAGAAACTTGTACAATGTACATATTTACTTACTGACAAACTAAATAGTTGCCATGCTCTGTTCACACGGTGCAGTTGTTGTTGCTGCTGCTGCTGCTGTTGTGCGTCAAAGAGCCGCCAAATATAAAGAATTATTAAAATAATAAACTAACGAGCACAAAGCACTTTTTAAGTGTCTGTTTAAAAAGCGCACACACGCCCAGCTAAACTCTCAGTGTAAGTATGAATGTGTGTGCGTCTGTGAGTGCGTTTGTGCGCCTTTTTGTTTCAGCGCGTCATAAACTAATTTTATACAAATAAACGGCAACGACGCGTCGTCGGCATCTTTTGAAGTAATGCGGATTTGTATAGCGGGATTTGTTGTGGAATGTACGCAACGGTGATTCCTGCTGTCTTTATATGTATACATGCATGTACATGTATGTGTAAGTGCGCTATGTTGTTGTGACACCTGCAGGCTTCAATTTTGGTGTGTGTCTGTGTGAGTGAGTGATAAATATTTCAACGCTGCCATTAGCGCAGTCAGCGTCGACGTCGACGCCGGCGTTGCCTTGATAGTTTTACGACGCGATGCTGTTGGAGCTGCCAATGACTGTTGTTGTCTCTTTCGCTCGTGCAGATATGCACTTTTCGGTAAGCGTTATCACCGTTATTCATATGCGAACATTTGTCTAGCGCTTTAAAGCATTGCACTTGCAGCACAAATGTAAATGCGCTACACACCTAAAGTTAACATAACCTTTGATACTATATACACCGCTGCTCAACTGCATAGGGTCCAACTGAATTTAATTAACTGAATTAAATGAGCAATTTGGACGATTTAAATTTTGTTGCATATAATATAAAATTAATTTCTTAATCTCTAAGGTTTTTTTTATTTTTTCAGATATGTTTTTTAATTAGAATCTATGCTGTTGAGCAGCAGTGTATGGTGTGGTGTGACAGTTACAAACTTTGTCTGCGGATGAATCATTTGTTGTCTGTCAGTGCCAGATCATTGGAGGCCAGCAGCTCATCAATCAGCGTCCAAATCGTTTGCTCTTTAGCTCTTTTAGCCCATGGCAACAATTGTGTCAACCCTAACCTAGTACACTCACTGCTAAAAGTCTATTTACATACGTCTGGCACTTGCAATTGTCTATGCCAGGGGTGGGCGCAAAATTTGACCTCGGGAGCACTACAACAACAACTACAACAACAACCTTTTTCGCGTCTACCTACTTTGTCGATCACCCAAATAATGTGCGAGCAAAAAAAAAGGTCTTCGGCGCGGCGCGTAGCGCGCACACACTGCGCCTTTGCAATGTTGTTGTTGTTTTATTGACGGTCATAAATTTTAAGTGTCAAAAATGCCTCGACTCGACTCGAGCTGCCTGTGTGCGTTGTTGTTGCTAATGCCTCGACTCGAGCTGCCTGTGTGCGTTGTTGTTGCTAGCTTGTTCGCGAGCTGACCGTGTCTAATTGATTTATGACGCCTCGACTCGAGCTGCTTGTGTGCGACATCACGGCGCCGAATAAGTATGAGAGTAGCTGCTTAACTCCGAGAGTACAGGCCGCCCACCCCTGGTCTATGCACGAAATTTGTATAATTGCCAATTGCCACGGATTTACTCAATTGCCGCAATGGCGACAGCCTAAAAACAAAAAAGCAAAAAACAAAACAAAAGAAAAAACGGTGTGCCAAATTAATTGTAATACACATACATACGTATGTGCTCGTTCATACATATGTGAGTGTGTATATGTAGCTAATGCTTGCGGGGGCTTTTGCATATGCATATTTATATTTATATTATATATTCGTATATTTTTATAACAATAAATCCAAACAGAACATAGCACTCTCGACGCCTGCATTGTTGCGACTTGTCTGTAAATTTGCCAGGTCGCTGTCACTCTCTCTCTCTCTCTCTCTTTCTTAATATGTATGTATATGTGTGTCTGTCTGTCTGAGCACGTGTGTGTGTGCGTGTGCAAATCTCTGCATTGTTTTTGGCATATGCATGCCATGCATTTCAATAATGTAGCGAGGACTGTGTGTGTGTGTGAGTGTGTGTGCATGCATAGCATTTGGAATTTTGAATGAGCTGCTGATGTGCTTGAAATATATAAATAATTACTTATACTCTTAAGGGGTAAACAGACAGCTGATAAATATGATGAATGATAGAAGATGATCAAATAGCAGCACAAAGTGTTCTTCTTAGTCTAAAGTTCGTTAAACTTCACACACAACTCTCGCACACATCACGTATACGTCACGTTTGCCACTTTGATTTTTCCTACTTCCGACAATACCAAATGCTTTTTACGTGGTGGTGCGTGTCCTATCGTTCGGTACGTCCGTTAGTCCGTTCGTCTGTCTGCCTGTCTGTCTATTGTAGGCTGGCTGCCAGGCTGCATTGCAGCAACATTTTGTTTTATAGCCAATAAAAGTTGCTGCCATTGTCGTCGCTGTTGCTTGTGGACATGCTCTGCATATTGCAGGGTCACAAAACAAAAAAAAAGTAAACGAAAAGTGGTTGCAAACAATTTGCAATAAAATTGCAACAGCAGCAAAATTCCATCAACAACAAATAACCGAAATAACCGCAACTGGCCGATGGCAAATCGACGACTTGAATCTTGAATCTCGAAACATGTCCAGCCACTGAGTGGCCGACTCACGTTCCTTGAACCCCGTTGAGCTTTGAACTTTGGCGCCATTTTGCTGACCGGCCAGTGAAGCGCATAAATTTTCGCTTTGTTCCGTTTCTAAAGAGTGTGTGTGAATTGGTAAGATGGTCGGGGAATAGTTGCTTTTGGGTGCAACGGGTAAAAGTTCACATCAAACTTCGCTTTTTAGTGGCGGCCATGGCAGCAATGACCTACAAAACATTTAAAATTTACGACTTGTGCAGCTCAATGAATGAAGACAAACTGCAACAAAAAAAGGAAAAGAAGTGGAAAGAAAAGATGTAAAGAGCGAAGAGAGTGAAAGGGCCTGGCATGTCCTGTGTCCTATGTCCTTTGTCTTCTTGCCTTTGTGCTGGCAGCCCGCTGGCGTCCGTTTTGCCAGCTGCATGTCAAGCTGTTTAATTGCACTTGTGTGCAATTACATTTAAGTAACTTGAAGTGCACTTGCCGTCAATTAGACAATTAATTCGCACACAATGACTGCGTGAGAGACACAGAGAGAGGTACAAAAACAAGTGTAGAGAGCGAGGCAGTAAGCGTGCAACTGTGCGTATGCGTAATGTGTCAGGCAGCGACTTTGCTAATCATCGCCAGCATCATCAGCAACTTGACGCGTCAACGTCAAACAAGGGGCCAAGGCATTCACACGGCTTTCACACACACACACACACACACATGCACACAGATAATGAGAGAGGAAGCGCTATAAATATACATATATAAAATAAAGATATCGACATGCGAGAGGTAATCAATAGGTTCTTGATAGAGTAAAAGTGAAATGGTTAACTAAATGAAAAGTCAACAAATCAATTTGTTCTTTCAACATAGATTTACTATAGATTACTGTTTTTATTACACTTTTAAATGCAACTATAAATTAAAAATACTATTTTTTTAGTATAATATAAATTATTTTTAAATTATAAACTAATTTAAGCGATTGTTATTGTTCAAAAATAAATAGGGATAAAAAGATATCAATAGGCGAGGTCTCATTTATTTACTTTAACAGCCTAAAAATTCGATGCAACAACGACTTTCAATTGTTTTTAAACATTAAATCAAAGTGTTAATGAACGCAGGCTTAATTTACTGTCTAAACAGTTCAAGCGACCCTCGCAAATACACATGGTACTCGGCTGTGCCTTTGGGGTAGCTGTTCTAGCAGTTATACGCCTGCACGAGTTTAACGATTCGCAATTACTTTGCTATTTTGGCAATGTTTTCTCTTTTTTTTTTTTTTAGCTCTTTTTATTTTCCTTTTTTTTGTCGTCGTCGTCGTCGTCGTCGCGGCGTCTGCTTTTGCGTTTGCTTTTGCATTTGGGTCTGAATCAGCTGCCATTGAAAAAAAGCAGCACGAGACAACGGCTGAGGGGACAAGAGCGGAGGGTAGAGATGCGCGATGTTTATGGAGCATTATTCTTTGGCAGCAAACGGGGAGAGTGGCAACCTGCCTGCTTCATTTTTATTGGTTTTGTCAGCCGGCATAGATCATTACTTATTGCTCGATTGCTCATTACTCATACGCAACGTGGCACTTAAGAAGGCGTGAAACAAACAGATACAAAATAAGCGCTAGATTTGTATTTAAGGCATTTTTAATTGAATTTATTTCAAGAGTGAGCTGAGGGGTCGAGGACGGGCCCTGATTGAAGTTAAGCCAGCCATACAAAATATAAATGCAATTTTAAAATCTAAAAAATTCCATTTATTTGCCGTTAAAGAAATCTGATTAATATTTATAAATAATTTATTGTTGGCCAGTTTCGATCTGGAAGCACTTGAAATTCTTTTGTTTTCAAAATTTAATACTTATGTTTCGAAATTATAAAATTATTTTTGTCTACCCTGTAGTTCTGATAAATTTAAAAAAAGGTTATATGCACCATGACAATTGAAATAAAAATATTAGCTGTCTATCATCTGTCTATAGGGTATCTGATAGTCGTTCACTGCCAACTGTCCTCATTTGTATATGTTGGCAAATGGACAGTTGGCCACTAAATGGAGCGTGTCCCTTCTTGTCTACAGTTTTTGTTCATGCCGAATTTGAGAGCCGCAAATGCGCGTCGTGTTTCAGTTTTTGGCTTGATTTACAATTTTTCATTTGTGTTAATTTTTCGACATGTTGCCCATTTGTTTGATCGAAAACATTTGGTTTCAATTTGCGCATAATTAACTTTTGCACTCGTATTTCCAACAATAAATTCATTTAATCTATTATTTATGCGCTGTCAATGTTTTTTTTTTTAACATTGATTTAATTTTGCAGCTTTTTAGATAAGCCGAATTTTTTTTCCTTTTTCAGGGATTTAAATGAATGCCACTTGTTATCGGATTTTGTGGTCAATTTTGTTGCATTATTGATGCCAAAGCAGAATTCATTTAAGCGCATTAAACATGGTTCAATCAACTAACAAAAATATACATATGACAATAAAAATAGAGCAGACATAAAGCAGACATATCAAATAAAACATAAAAAATGACTTTATTGTGCTTAGACAAAGCTTAAATGATTTTGCCAGACTATAATAAAGTTAAAGTTCAAACTGTTAAAAGTTTAATTATTGCAGCAAATGTTGAAAAACTTTTAAGCAGGAAAAGGTTAATGGACAATATATTTATGACTTAGAAATAAAGAAAAGTTTGTGATGCTGACTTTTTGAAACCTATTCATGAAATATTTATATTATAATATGTTACTTATATAGTATCTACATAAATGCTAGAGGGAAAGAGTAAGAGAAAGAGAGAAACAATTGGTTTCCCTTTTTTTTGAATCCTTGCCTTTTCGAAAAACATAAAAAATAATTGGGAAAATTTAAATGTGTAATATTTCGTGTGCGACAAATGGTGCAGAGCGAGGCGACAGCAGGCAATTAGAATGCCACAAATATACAAAACAAACACATACTACCACACACAGTTATACAGCCACACACAAACAGTTTAAGCATTGCTTTTTCCCACAAAAGTTGGCAACAAATTTGCGCGCCGTATCTCAAGTGGCGTTTTCCCCTCAGCAGCTATCTCTCTTTTTCCACGCCTTGTTCCTCTTCTTCTGCTTCTATTGCCAACTCTCAAGTGCGGCTCGCACTCAACAATTCTTTTTTTTTTATGTTTTTGGCGCTGGGCGTTTATTGAAAATCTTTGCGCCATAATTTTCAGCTGAGTTTGCTATTCTTGGCTGACTTTTGGCTATGGGCTTTGTGTGCGTGTCCGGGTGTATATATCAGAATAAAGTATTCAATAATAGTCCTTGCCTTGACCACACATAACATATGCCAAGTGCCACAGCACATTTTTGAGGTCAATTTCTTTATAAATCTAACAGATTTCAAATGGTTTTCGACTCAACTTGGGAATTTTTGTTATTGAAAGTTTAGAATTGAGCGAATTCTAAATTAACTAAATATAAAATGAATTATTTATTATTATTAAGCATGCCACTTCGTCATTTCCTTATTGACATTATACAAATCATTTGCATTTCACTTTGTTTACACACAAAAATTGTTGTGATTTTCTATAATAAACATAATGATGATATTCATAGGTTGATCGGCAGGCAAATGCGGTTCACGAAGATATTTATGATAGCCATTCGCTTTATTTTCGTTTAATCTTTTGATTTGTTGCGCTAATTTTGTGCGTCAAGTAAGAGAATTATTTGTGTTGGATGCGATGGATAACGCGTCGTATACGCAATATAGCGCTATTAATTTGCAAGTAATTAAAATGCCTTTAAATAACTGCAAAATAATGAGCTGAGCAGCTACACATATAATTTGTTGCTGCACATTTAGTTGGCAATTTGCTTGCCAACAATTTAAACAAAAATCTCAACCCAAGACAACAACAAAAACGTTAAAAATTTAAAATGAGCGAAAAAAAGAGAAAAAAGAAAAAGATAAAATTCAAAGCGTTCGTCGCTGTGTGTCAATTGCGTCATGCTGCAATTTGGCTGGGAAACTGTGCCAAGTTTTCAAACATAAATAAAAGTTATATAAAAAGCAAGAATTTACATACATACATCACCCATATATACATACATAATAGTCGTTCATCAGCGACAACAATTAATGCTAAACCAAAATGTAATTTTACAATCCGTATTGTAAAAATAATCATTGAATTAAATTTCGAGCCAAAATTGCATTCAATGTTAAAAGTTAAATGAAAAGTGAAATGGCCTGGGGCATGCCACAGAAGGCGTACCCCCCTATTGCCACGGCTTTTTGGGGGGCGGCTACTTAATGTCGAATGTGCTCTCAAGCATTTGGCAGTAATTGCTCTAGAGAAAAATGTCATAATTAGCGCACTGCCAAAATCAAGTAAAAGCAAACCAAAGCAACAATAGAAAGACAAACAAAAGAAAACAATACCAATAACAACAACAAAGACAACGACAAAAGACAAGCAAAAGAACAGAAAAATAAGATAAGAAAATTAATGTTAAGGCAACGCAGCTTTTCTACACTTTTGCCAGCGGAAAAATGTTTTTAACAACAATTTGAAAGTACCAAGAAGCCAGCAAAAATATAGGAAAAATAAGAAAAAATTGAGATTTGCAGCGGGAAAATTGTTTAGCGAAACTTTATTATTAATCTAGATGCTACTTATAATTTTGCAATTTTTTTACGACATTTAAGTGAAACCTTAAGATACATTTTATTTAATTATTTAGCATAAGGTGCAATTTAAATTAATTTCTTTATATTTACTCCCTTTTAAGTAATTTTAGTTTTAAAGTTAGTTAATTTAACTAATTGTCGGATTTTCTATAGTCCTGGCGAAGAACATCACGATTTAAATTTAAAACTAATTTAAATCAGAGTAAAAACTATGGACTTTTACAGACAGATAGTTAATATCCTATTCTGGAAATCTCTTGATAGTTAAATTTACATGTGTTTAAATTCTGACACTCTATGCTAAGAATCCTGCAAAATATATTTGCATACTTTATTTATATTTTTTATAAATAAATGCTAATTATAAATTTAATTTTTAACTTAGTGAATATGGCGCTTTGCAGTACTTAAATTATATCTTTTTGTATAGTGCATTAAGGACTTAGGGGCAAAGTCCTCGTGTTCAAGTGTCCTTGTTTCGCGTTGTCCCCAATGACCACTTTGGCTGACTGACTTTGGCTCAGTTGCTGCAGTTGGCCGGAATGAGTATTAAACATTGTCGCAGACCCCCTGCTGTGTGTTAATTACCTACGCCTGTCTTTGCAGCTAGCGGAAGTGCATCAACGAGGACAACGACAACAGCAGCAACAGCAACAACAGCGACAGCAACATCAAAAGCAACAACAACATTTCATGGCGCGTTATTTTTATTATTAATAATTATTTCGCATGCAGAGACAGAAAACACAAACAGCAAGAGCATGAGAAACAGAGGCAGTGCCATCACTTTTACATGACTGGCCAGTGTCCGCTCATCCCCCTGCTCCCCTATCTACCCTAACCCCTATGATGGTTTCCTCTTTTCACTCGCATACATATCCGGGCAAATACAACGACAACGACACCGACAACAACCAAACAACCGAGCGATGTTGACGCAAATCGAATATGCCAACTGCTTGCTCGGTTTGTTGCTCCTCGAGACTTGTGGTATCATTATTTCATTTCATTTCATTTCTTTTCATTTGAAATGTTGTTGCACACAGCTTGACACATTTAGATTTTGATGCAAAAGAGCAAAAAGAAAACTCGTTCATTTTAATAAGCCTTCAGGTGCAGCTGCAAATGAGCCATGCATTATTTGTGTGTCCCCTCGCATAATTGCGGGTTTCTTCTGCAGACCAAATCACCAGATTTTACCAAAATAGCAACCACAAACTATGAATATATTCAATTTGTTGGCCAACGATATGAATATTCACAGATTTTGTCCTTCTACACTCTTATGGTTATGTAAATGTTTGCCCTTGAATTAAATTGTATTTTTAAAGCTAAATTTAACAATTTATTTTGCAATGCGTTTGTGAAATAGTTTACGTTTTTCACTTTTAATTAATTAATTAATATCAATTATTTTAATTTTATTTTGTTTTTAAGACTGTCTTCATGCAATTCTTTGAGCTTTTTGTGTTGGACACTTTCTAATAAAATATATAAAACTTTGCTGAACGCAAGTTTCTTCTTGGAAATTTAATCTAAATTATAACAAAGTTTCTCTGCTTAAAGTTGCCAAGGAGTCTGTTCATCTGTTGAATAAAAAACGTAAGCTTAGTTAACGTGAAGTTAAAGCTGAGATAAGTTTTATCATTTAATTTGCATACCGAGAATAAGGTTTCAGTAAAATAGCTTAATCAAAGCTGAAAATAATATTTAATGTTAGGTGACAAAACTGCATATCTATAGCAGATTGTTCTTTTTTCTACTGGCGACTCATTTTTGCTACCTGGAAAAAAAATCCATTATGTAAAGTGATTTTCTTGAAATTCCTTTTCAAATCAACTGCCAAGCTTCACTTATTTAATTTTCAAATCAAAACATTCTCCTTGGTTACGAAAACCTCAAACTCTTAAAGAATAATGTATTTCAAAAAGAAAAGCAGTTGATTTGCTCACTTTTTTGGTCCTCTGTCAATCAACTTTGCACTTTGTCAGTGCGACTTTATTCAGCGTTAAATTTAAGTGAAGCATTTACATTTAAAATCAAATATTGTATATCAGCAGTAGCTGCAGCTTTAGTTATACCCCTGTCACTCCTCATGCGGCTGTCTACTTTACATGCCCCATATCACAACATTTTCCCCAATTTCCCGTCTCTTTAAAAGGGGCATAAATCTTGAAAAATAATTCAAAAATTCGAGACAAGACTTAGGTCTAAGTCGAGGGCTCAAATTTAACCCACTGTCTGACTGTGAGCCAACCAATAACTAAGAAAGAACACAAAGAAGTGTGGCTTAAAAATGATGATCGACGCAGATATATCCTGTAATAAAAGAGTCATATAAAAGTGTAAGTTTACAAAGAAATCAAAGAATTCAACTGCTTCATTTTATCGCTCAGATTGAGTATTGCCAACCGCTTAGCTCGGCATACCCTTTTACGACTTTTTTATGGAGTATCTAAAACTGAGCAAACTCAAACCTGGCATTATCCTTAAGTCCTTGTCCGCTCGTTGCCTGTCAAGCTGCCTGTCTGTCCCGCCGTATTTTGTCCCAAAAGAGAACTTCGGTCTCAATGTTTTGATTTGGACAACCTTATCGACCAACAGTTTGTGCGTCCTCCTTTTCTTTTTATACCATTTCATTGCCTCGACATTTTTCGTTAGATGTTTTCGTTTGTTATGGGAAGAGAGGAGAGGGGAGGGGGTGGTTTAGTAGCTGGTTGAATACAACACAAAAACCGCACAAATGCCGTTTGCCTGACTTTGGGCTTGTGAGGTTTGGTACAATGTGACAAGCTAAACCATACAGTTACACTCACACCTACAGTTACACTCACAGTTATACACACAGTTATACACACAGTCACACATATTTTAGCATAGTTTTGGTCCCATTTTTTAACCTTTTTTGTTTGCTGTAAAAAGTAACAAATATTTGGCAATGATATGTTTTCTTTTCTTTTCTCTGTTTTTTTGTTGTGAAAATAAATAAAAAATACGCACATGAACGCACACACACACACACACATACACATATGGAGAAACAATCACATGCATGTGTTGTGTATTAATATAAATAAATACAAAAGTAAAAGACGCGACAATAACAATAACAACAGCAACAACAACGGCAACAAAGTTGCGCCAAGCACAAAACTTTGTCCATATTCTTATGCTTTTCTCCCGATCAACTAAAGTTCCCCCCTCCCCTCTTGGCTCTACAGTGCTACGTCTGTTCGTCTGCTTGGGTCAATGCTGTTTCCGCTGCCTCTGCCTCAGTCGCTGCCTCTGCTTCTTTTCTTTTACTTTGGCGTTTTATTGTTTTTCACGCTCAATACTCAACGCTCGAGACGCCCACAAGTATTCACATTTTTTTTATGAATGAAAATTTTGCCACTGGCAAATTTAACAATAACAACAACAACAGCAGCAACAACATTATCGACAACAACAACAGTAAGCAAGGCAAACGTTTAGCCCGCGTGAAATGTGCAAATGGAAAATCATTTAAAGGCAACACAAAAACCAAAACAACACAAGCCAAAATAACAACAACAACAACAACTAAAATACTGAAACGTGGCCAACACCAAAGTATAGCCAAAGAAACGTCAATTGCTGGCCACAATTCTTGTCTTCCCCTTAATCTCTATCTACAAATGCTTTTAATGCTCTTCCACCTGCAGTAACAACAGCAACAAGAGAGAAATATATGTGTTTTTAGCGAAAATGAGAATGGGAGAGAAAGAGAGTGTATTGCAATATTTTGAACAGATTTTTAAAAAACATTATGAAAAAAAGTATTATTTAAGTATTAATCCAAATGATAATTCATGAAAATGTTTAGTTTTTAGATTAACAAACATTTTTTTAGATAAATACTTTTGCAACTACTACAAAATATATTAATTTAAAATGTCTCTCTTTAAAAGTATTGAAAAATTTAATAAAGTCTTACTAAGAAACTGAAAAATCAAAACATCAAAATTTTTGTTTTTTTTTTTAAAGCAATTATGGAACGATATTAATACTTAATCCGTGTAATTGTAAATGAAGTCTTAAGAATTTGCCTTTTTAACAGTTATGTTTTAAAAAATGTAATTCATTTGCTGCCTAATTTTCTTAAAAGAATTCTGTAATTAAGTATAATATATTAAATGAATAATCCTTAAGCTTAAGAGGGAATTTCTGTACTTTCAAATTAGCTGGAAACTCTCGAAATTAACCACAGCCAAAAATGAGTCTTCCTGCTCTTTCTTTCTACGCCTGTCTCATTTGGTCTTCCTGTGCTGAGGACTCTATTGTAGTTGTTGTTGCTCATGTTGTTCTTGTTCTCTTTGTGGTCTCATTCAATTTTCGTTATGCCGCAACAGCAACAGCAGTCTCTACAGTATCCACAGCCTCAGCAGACGACGGGCTTTTGTCTTAATTTCTAGTGATAAGCCGAGGCGGCCCCATCTGTGGCAAACATTGCGTTCACCCACGCTCGCAACACGACTGCCAACCGATTTGCAACATGTTGGCTTGGAGCATGTTGCAAGCGTTTCGTGCTGGCGCCCGCAACGTTTTGGTTTCAGTTTGTTGTCGTCGCTCATACGCAACGTTGGCCGCGGCTAAAAAAAGAGAACGAAAAGCAATATTCAATTGTTTTCTGTTACAATTTTCAGTCAGTTGTTGTCGCTGGCCGCGTTCGCCTCGCCTCGTCTCGTCTCGCCCAAGTGTGCGTGCGTGCGTATATAATTGTGATAGTGTGTGTGTGTGTGTTGGCGTTTTCAAAAAAATATAATAATAATTTATCAACTTCATACATTTTTCAAAAATGCACTTGAAATCAAGCCAATTGCCACTTGGGCGTATTTTTAAACACATTTTTTAATTACATAAAGAAATTAAATCAAAAATAAATGTGAAAAACAGCCAGAAAATATATCAAAAATTGCGCTAATAATTGCACAGATTAAATACTCATAAATAGGCTGAGGCCAACAACAAATTAGTCAAAATAACAACTACAAAACATATCACAGACGAATCATTCTTTTTTTTTTGAGTTCAATTGCCCCAAAAAAGTAGAATAAAAATAAAAAAGAATGGAATGGTAAGCAAATTATGAGTACAAATTTTGTAAACATTTTGCCGTTGTTGTTGTGGCAGCTGCTCATCAAGTTGCAAGTTTATGAGGCAATAAATGCAATGGATTTGCAACTTTTTTTTTATCTGAATATTATAAATAGACTACAGTTTGTACCCTGTAAATAGCAAATGAATATAGATAAAGTTGTTACTATCTTTTAGTTAAGCTTATTGAGCTACGTTATCACTTATCTAATGCTCTAGACTTTGCAAATAAGTACACTTTCTAATGCTATTCTTGACTTGGCCAAAATGCAGCAGCAGCAGCAGGGTCAACAGACCAGAATGGCCAACAGCAAGTGGTAACCTTTGCTGCCAATATTCCTTTTAACTGCCTTATCTGAAAAGTCACATTGTTGTTGGCACTGCAAAAGGTCAACTTGACAGCGCTGTGAGAAATAAACTTAAAATGTTACAATTTCAAAGTGTTATTCACAGATTACTTTCCTTCTCTCACTCTCAAGTTGTCAAAAGAGGTGCAAGAGTTCAAATGAATGCCAAATGAAAACTTCGACGTCAGTTGTTGAGCCTGAGGCAATATGCTATGACAATAGTTAAATAATCTTAAGATTCTTTTTAGTAATAAATCTGGAGAGAATTCTGCAACAAAAATAGTTAATTTACTATTAATAAATTAATAATTTTTAGTGAAAAGCAATAATAGTTCATTGAGCCTCAATAGATTGTTTGTTAAAGCCTCAAGTTTGGCTTCTTCTTACTTTTGAATTTCCCTATGCAATTTGGCACACATTTCTCGACCACAAAATGGACTTATTTTCTAAATTAATTGGCTTCGTTTTGGGCTGTTTTGTTTTTGCACTCGAATTTCTCACAATAACAAACTTTTATGGCATCGTATTCATATAGATTAAAGAGCAGAAATTCATTAAAGAGTATTGAAATAAGTTTGGGAGAGAATTTGAATTGTTTTGCTGCTGCAGAGCAGAGCTTCTAAACAATTATACTAAGCAAGATTTAACTAGATTATTTCTCTCTCAATTTGACACACAGAAAATAAAACATATTAATTAAATTATTTAAGAAACTGTTAGGAAAAGAACTTCCCAACAAACTTTACAAAATTTGTTATGTTGCTCTTTTGACTTTTTAATAATATTTAAAACTTGTCTGCAGCATAATTAAAAAGATAATTAGCAATTTGGTTGTTATCTGTTTCAATTTCAAGAAGCAAGCAAACTTAATTAAATGCTTTAAACAATAACTATTAATTTATACTTCTAAAATAAAAAAAATATAAAAATAAAATATATTATATTAAGTATATCTTTTATTTCTTCACACTCATTAAATACATATTCGCTGGAAATTCAAAAGACATTTGTTGCCAAATTGAAACTAAATTAATTGCATTTTAATTTACGCTCAACGATTTGCAGGCATTTACAAAATGTTTAGCTAACCGTTTTTCGTTTGATTTCTGTTGTTGTAGCTGTGCAATTCGACAACTGTTTATTTACTTATTTATATTTTACAATAATTAAAGTTTAGCTAGCGTTTAATTTATTTTACTGCAGCGCACTTTATGGCCAAATTAAAGTCAAATGTCGCAGTAATTTTTTTTCCTCTTGGCTCTAGATTTTTGTTTTTCGTTGGCATTTTGGGGTTTTCTCTGACAGCGCCAACTATAAAAACGAGACACACACACACAGACATTTTCTATTCACATTTAAAGTCTAGATTCCGAGATGAATTTGAAATTGTTTTTGCTTTTGTCGCCGATGATGGAAAGTCACCGACGATTTATGAGCTATTTATTGATTAGCCATGGAAAACTGGCTGAGTGTGGGAAATGAGCATTCATTATGCATAATCAAGTGGACCGAAGAGAGTGAGAAAGAGAAAGAGACATGTGAAACAATTGACAGTGCACGTGTTTATCTCATTTATCTCTTATCTCTGCTTTTGATCCACTCTATAGCCCAGCCTGTGCAAATAAATGGCACTAATGTCACACTGATGAGTATTAATTGAGTACAGCTTGCACACTCATATACACTCACACGAATACATTCAAACTTGTGGCTTGGGAGGCTATAAATCTAACAATCACCCCACATAGCCCAAAACTCACTCACACACACACTCAGTGAACATTGAGAAAAAGTTGAGGCTTTGCTGATTTTGCCTACAGTTTAGGAAAGTGGAAGGAAACTAACGATCAAACGGCATTGCAGGACTTTTAGATGCTCTGTAATTGGCTTTGCAAAAAAACAAAGCAACACCATCACAAAAACGAGAATTTTCATTTGTTTTTATTTTAACGAAAAAACCAAAATACAAAAATTCATATTCTTGAGTCATTAAATATTTAATATAAAATATTTTTAAGCTGCTTTAACTTTTATTGTTAATTTTCCTTTAGAGTTGACGTCTTTCACTTACAGTTGCTTCAAAAGTATGCTCTCCAAATGATAAAACATTTTCCATAAATAAACAAATATTTGTTTCATTTTTGACAAGCTTTCTGATTAGAGTTTTTGTTTTTATAAAATTGTTTGCAACATTTTTTTTGCAATTAGTTTCTCTTTAAAACTAATTTATGTTTATTGTTCTATTTCCAAGCGTCAGTTTCGTGTTAAACAAAATTTTGTTGAAACTTTTTAAACTATAAACTACATATAACTATCAAACATTCCCTATATCAATTTCTCTTCTGCGCTCAGTATAACGAACCCTGTGGGCAGTTTCGTGTTTTTGGTTTTGTGACTTATGTTGACCATATGTGTGTGTGTGCAGACATGCAAGTGTGTGTGTGAGGTGTGTGTGGAGTGGGTATGTTATGTGTGCCTGTGGTATGTCCTGGCCATTGTACTTTGTTGCCTCAATTAAGCTCGAGGCTTATGTAGAAGCTCTCTATGTTCTCTATCTTTCTCTCTCTCTCTCATTCTCTGTTTCTCTGTCTTTCTCTTATGCTTGTCAGCTCAGCATTTTGTAGGCGGCCGTGTCGCAAACAATTAGTGCAAGCGATACAATTACAACATCAACTCAAACACACACAAGTGCATGTGTTATCGCACTCTCTGTGTGTGTGTGTGTGTTTAAACAGTTGGCGTCAAAATTATAATTAAAACGTGCATCAAAGTCATAATGACAGCGCAGCATGTCACAATTTTGTGTCGCTCCTATTGTTGTTGTTTTTGTTCCTGCTGCGCCTATGGCAACAATTTTTTTTACTATTTTTTTTGGTTTGTTTTTTGATTTATCGAGCCCTGCCACTTGACATTGTGTCCTTGTAACTTAATTGAATTTTTATTGCCACGTTTGCATAATGTGAACGCAGAGTAGTCGGCATCATGGGCACAGCGTAGCTCAGTCTGCCTGCGGAAGCGCTGGCGTATACGTAATGCAGTCAATGGCCAACATCAACTATAATGTATACGACGCGTTGGCTCACAAAAAAGTACTGCACACCCTTGCACTGAAATGCAGTCGACCATTATGATGAGATAAGCACTAAATAGGAAAAAAAAATATAGATGATTACGATGATGATAATATTGGTAATAATAGTGTGGGCAGCAGGACATTTAATAATCAACTATATTGTTATACCCTTTATATAGTAAACTGAAATTGAGTATACGCGGCTGAGTATTAGGGTGCGAAAAGTTAATTTAATGAAGAAATGCAATATAGACTTAAATAATATCAAATAAATTTCTGATATTTTGAAGTTTTAAATATTAATATCAAAATATTAAACTAATATTATATTCAGGCCTGTTCCGGTTTTCACTTTTTATTTTATAGCATTTAGTGAAATGCATTTATTCACTTTCCATTAAGGCTTAGTATTAAGAAATGCTCGTTTTTCACTTTATCGGACTTAAACTCATCACCTCAAAGTGAAATAAATCCGTAGAACTTCGTCGAAATGATATTAGAGCAGGTTAAAGAAATTCACTTCCGCAAAATCTTACCGAAAGTAAAAACCGGAACAGGCCTGATTATGTTATGTATGATTTCATTCTTCGCTATAACAACACCTATTTTTCCCCATATTACTTTACAGAGTAGCAATTCAATTTTTTCCATTTGCTGTGCGATGTTTTTTTTTTTTGCAGTTGTTGCGATTTTTTGATAAGCGTATATGAGTTTTGGCCAGCTAGACATTGTAGTTGTTGTTGTTGTGGCTGCTAGCCAGCTTGTCAGTCAAGCAGTCAGTCTGACAGTCATTCCAGCAGTCTGTGAAGCAGTCACTCAGTCAGTTAGTCAGTTAGTCAACAGCCCGCCGAGGGCATTTTCAAAATTGCATGCACCAAGCTGATTTTTCATTCATTGTAGCTTTGGTTTGTACTTGACTTTATTGTTGTTGTTGCTGCTGTTGTTGCTGTTGTTGTTGTTTCTGCACATGCACTTTTCACATTTTCCATGCTCAGCTCTCGACCTGTGACAGAAACACGCGAACTGTTTTCGCCTTCTCTTACCTCAGCATTACGTCCCGCACACGTGTCAAAGTTCATTAGAAAAATAAATGTTCTTATTGTTGCTGTTGTTTTGTTTTGCTTTTTTTGCTCTCTCTCTCATGGATTAAATGCTCAGTGAGGCACATTTGCTAAATGGTTTTTGTATTTTTCCCCTTTCACCAATGCGGCTTACATATTGTTGTTATACTTTTACAACTGTTTTAATAACTGAAATTGAAATGCAAAAAAAAAAAAGGATAGAATTTTAATTGAAATATGGCAAATTGAAAGTGGTGTAATCAAATGGATCACAAAGCTCAATGCATCAGCAAATTGTGATTTTTTTTAAGAAAATTTATTCAAATTGAAAAGCAATATGCTGTTGGAATAATGCCCTGTAGTTATAAGGAAAGTCCAGAATTTGTAATATAAGTTTTTATGATTTTTTTCTATGAGTACCGATATTTCAGTTACAAATTGTTTTATAGAAGCTCGACAGGAAGTCAGAACATTTTATTTTATTGCCAAAACAAAAACAAAGCGAGTTTTGTTTTTGGAGACCATCTGAAATTATTGCAGCTGCCAGATTGATGACGCTTGTTTTTCAAGTTGAAATCCTGTCTATTATGTTTTGTTATATAAATTAAAATGTCTTGTGATTGTGAATCAACTTTATATATCTCAAATTTATCTAGTTGCTTTAAGTAAAGATTAAACACAAATCTAGCTGAATCCATTAGTTCGCAAAGTCGATTTAACTTGTAAATGTTTGGATACGAAAGATATGCCAAAACATTATAAGCAGACAGGCTGATAACTTGGCCAAGTCACAACTCACTTAAGTTTAACGATTATGTTGCAATTCAAATAAACTGTCAGTAACTGTTAAATTTAGCGTACTTCTCGCAGGTTTTACACTCACAGAGAGGAAGAGGACAAAGGCGAGCTGAAGAACAAATACGAGTATTAGCAATAAATGAATTTGTACATCATCTGAAGATTTGTCGAGCTTTAGTCCGAGTCATTCACAGTCAATAGAAATGCCAATGATGGCACTTGAAATCTGTGCAAATACGAATGCGAGCTCGAGTGCGACTAGTCGCATTGATAAGCTGGTAGCCATGCACTCATTTCAACACTCACACACACTCAAATCCACTCTATTACTGGTTCAATCACATTCCGTCATTGCCATCAATCATGCAGGGCAAATTTGTCGTCGACTGACCGTAAACCAGTTTCTGGTTCTGTTTATTGCAAAAGGTAACTGTTTATGGCCGGCCAAAGGTCAATTGAGAGCAGCCCAATGCGAATGATGTTTACTTAGGCAGTTGACCCAATCTGTATCCCTGACTGCCCCGTATAACTGGTCTAGCATCTCCCTAACTTGTTGTGCGTGCGAGCGCCGAAGCGTGCCAGCCTTTCCAGCTGAGTGATGAAAGCATTTAAGCATCCCCAGCATCCCCAGCATCCTCAGCATCTCCACTAAGCCCTCTTCCTATACCCCTTACTTTCTCCACAACAATTCCTGCAAGCCAGCATGCCTTTGGTCTGCGCCAGAGGAGCACTTACGTGGCACGCAGCAGAAGCAGCTTTTGAGCTTAAAGTATGGGTACAGGAAAAGGTATATTCATACCACTTTTACCATAATATGTGTGCACACTGAGAGAAATTGATAAATGAAATAAATGCACTTGAAAGAATGACAACAACTACTCAAATGTACTTTAAATGTTGATATTCGATTTAAGTGCATGCCTGTCAATCGTTTAAGAATGATGCGTCAAAGAGGAATTGACAATATAAGCACGCTGACAGACTGAAAGAAGGAATTAGCACTTAAAAACGTATTTATGTTAATATATACCCTATGTTAAGGAAGCATGTGAAATGTTTAAGAATGATGTACTAAAGAGGAATTACAAAATTACGATCGTAAATATCTAAAACGTTTGAGAATAATGATAATCTTTATTGTAAATAT
The DNA here is from genome assembly GCA_037043405.1 of Drosophila subquinaria. Lineage (NCBI taxonomy): Eukaryota > Metazoa > Arthropoda > Insecta > Diptera > Drosophilidae > Drosophila > Drosophila subquinaria. The sequence goes on from JBAMBL010001815.1 coordinate 69,171, forward strand.
AAAATAATATTCACCATTATAATAATAACTGAAAGATATGATGTTTAAGAAAAATACACTAAAGAGGAATTACAAAATTAAGATCGCTCGCATATAAAAACGTTTAAGAATAATGCTTCATAGTCGATTTCAAATAATATTTATCAACTTAATCACAATATTTTATAAATAAATATTAAAATGCTTTTGAATAAATCCAAATTTAAATATTTATGCATTTAAAACCGTTAAGAATGACACTTAAAGAGGAATTGAAGAGCAAGTGTGCTTTTGACAGAATAAGAACATAAAACAGTAGGCTTATACGGATATAAACTCTTACACAGAATAAAATAGTCGTCTCAAATATTATATTTAAGATTTTAGACAAACTGATGGCTGCTTGAAGAAGTAAATAAGCTTTTCGAATTTTATTTTAATGTTATTTGCCAATCAATTTTGTCAGTGCGCTTAAAAGCCAATGTTGTGAGTGGAAACTGGAAACCTTTAACCAGTGCCAGACGACAACACAGAGACACGTCGCTTCTGTCAGTTGCCAGTTGATGTGGTGGCTGTTGTCATTGTTGTTGTTATTATTGTTGTTGTTGCTGTTGTTGATGCTGCTAGCAACTGCACCTCAGGCATTGGTCACACACTCGTGCTCGCCCACCCAGCCACGCCCACAACGGTATGACTATTTATAGACTGACATAGTAGTGTCCATGGAGCATGTTCCCAGTAATTCCCCCCCGCCGATCTCCACAGTTGCCGCTGCCGTTGCCGTTGCCAATGTTGTTGTCAAAGGACAACGATGTCAGCAACATTGCCGCCTGGCAGCTGAAACTGATTCTGAAGCGAATTGTATCCATGGAGACGTTGTCATTGCTCAACAAACAACAGGCATACATACGCTACAGATACAGATACTTATATACAGATGAGTACATCAGTGTGTGTATGTATGTGTGTGTATCTGTGTGTTTATTGCGCAAACAATTTGCTTGTTTATTTATTTATGTGTCTATTTATTTGTTTGCAAAAACGAAACATTTTTGCATTTCTGCAGCCTTTTTGTTTTTTTTTTTTTTGGATGGTGATTCCTTTAGTTAAATATGATTTATTTATTTATTAGATTAATTGCAATCTATACGCAGTCGCTGCTAATTGGCCCAAATGTGGCAGCAGCACGTGGCACTTGCGCCCAAATTGGATTAGTGTTCCCAATTTTTCTTACGACTTTTTTCCCTCGCTGGGCTGTCGCCTTATTTGATTTAATTTTCGCTTTCTATATTTGTTCTTATTCTTATGTTAATGTTGGTGCTAACGATATAATGTCTTGTGTCCTTCGTCCTGCGTCCCAGTTGGACTCGATGCTCAGTCGGGCAACAACTGATGATGTTATTTTTAAATTATGGCGCCTGACAACAAACAACAACTTTTGACTGCAATGTTGATAGACGCGACAATGACTTACACAAATGTCTCAAGCACGACCTTGACTAACTGCCCCCAGGGGAGTTTTTTATAAGTATATACGCTATATATACCCTACATTTTAAAAGCGAATATAACCTGAAATCGTTGTCTCCCTTAGGTCAAGACGTTAGCTGTTCACATTTTTTGGCACAGCGGGAATTTAAGCTTTTATTTCACTTGGAAGGTTACCACATAAGTAATTGTGCCTCCTCCATCTCCTGCTTTTGCTGCCTCCTGCCACGCCTACCGTGTTGTACGCTTAACAGCTTGTCTTGCCAACTTGGCGACTTTAAGCTATTTGAACAAAAATGTTTTACATATTTGCCTTTTGCATTTTTCCGCATACAAATCAAATTCTAAAGACAGTAGTCGCATTGCAGATACCCTAGGAAAATAAAAAAATATTTATAAAATACAAAAACAATCATCCTACCTAAGTCTAATATTCACAAATATAGTTAATGTTTAATCTATAATTCTTAAAAGGAACACTTAAATAAAGATACAAATTCGCTTAGAGACAACTTAAAAATAAAAAAAAAATGTTCACTTTTTATTATTTAAGTAAAACTTGTTATATATACTTATTCTTATAAATAATAAAAAAAAAATATATTAAATTATGAAGAAAACGGATGTTGAAGTCTTAGAAATTAAGTTCAAAATAAGTAGAGGTATGTACTCTATAGGAACTTCTCTGCCCTGCTTGCACCTACATTCCCTTCTTATCTGCAAAATAAACCGTAGTTTATAAATTATTCACAACCCAAAGCAAGCCTTGCAGCATTTTTATAAATTCAACAAAATTCTACAGGCTTAAGAGCTGAATCTGCAGGGTATTAAAAAAACAGTGTTATAAGTTGGGCAAATAATAAGACAGAACTCTCTCGCCTTCTTTTCTCCACCCTCGCTTGTTTCGCCTGGTATAATATGTAAATTACTTTTTGGCGCTACGTGGCTTAAGTTATGTCTGAGGATATATAAAAAGAAACAAGAATATAAAAGTACGAAATTAAAAAATGAAGGAGATTAGAAAGAGTAGGAGATGATTAGCTTAAATGTCAAGTTGGCCCACAATAAATCAATAAAATAGACTATTATTATTTTGTGTGATATGTGAGGAGCGTAAAGTGGGTAAAGTGTCGACTCACTGCATAGTTGGAGTGTGTCCTCTTCAAAGCAAACAAATGCAGAGCTCCTTGAACTTTTGCTGAATGTCATCGAAAAGTTCGCTCACCTTTCCAGTGTGCCACAAATCCAGCACACGTGGCAACTGCAGATCCAACTCTGTGCCCCTTTCCATGTGCCGCTTACAATACTCCAGCGTCTAATTGCGTTACGAGTATCTTGGCCAAGTTTGAATGACAGGCAATAAAAGCGTCTGAATGACACTTGACCAAGCCACTTCCGGAGTGACCACTGACCACTGTCCACTGTCCTTTCTCGCCCGTCGGCTATGTAAATAATTTAATTAATATTTTATTATGGGCAAACAGAGCTTGGGGCCAATTGCGACGCCCCGTCGATTTCGAATGCATTCATCAAGTGGGCGAAATAAAAATTGGATTTTTTTTATTTACATTTTTGCCACATGCTTGAACGTACATAGCCCCAAGGGATATGCATGCTTGATTTTACTCTGGAGAGAAAAGCAGATGCGATTCGAAATGAAAATGCAATGCACACGAGAGTGTGTAGATATTTGTCTAGCTCACTGTATATGGTTGCACATCTATTTTATTTAAATAAACGCGTTGGCGTCAATTTCGTTGCCTGGCAGATGCGAAAAAGTTCAGTTCCAATCAACTTACGACTGTAAATCTGCGTAAATGTTTAGTAAACAGTAAACAAATCGTCAGAGAAACAAACACACATACATTTAGGCAGACAGACAGTCACGCAGACAGGCATATTTACATACATATACAATATACAATATACAATATATATATGTAGATACAGTTAGTTGGCCATAAATCGATGGGCATTATGTGCGCTAATAAAAGTTTAAGACGCTCCAATAATGCCAGACATTCATTTTTTGAAGATTACGCATACGCCGCGTGGGCTGATAATGTTCTATATCATATGCGATGATATGCTTTATAATATAAATATGCTCTATTAACTGTTAGTTTTACAGTCAAGTCATCAAGTTGGGAAATTGTTTTCACTCACCTGCCGCCTTTTATAGCTTCCGAATTGTTATCTTTTATTATAAAGTAACCAGATGTTAGGCGATATTTGCACTGGGAAGGAGTAGGGAAAACTAAACTTTTTAAAATTATTAATTAAATTCTGGTTTTCTTTTACTAAGTCAATTAAAGTAAAGTTACTTGAAAGCTAACAACTTGAAGCAAGACTTAATACAATTTTATTTACTTCTTCAGGACTCCACAATTGCTTGATAAATTTAATTATATTGCATTTGCTTTTTGAAAAGTGTATTCAAAATTCGATTAGTTCAACTTTCTTATACTCAGCTGCTTTTCATCAAGTTGGCTTTTATTATCAGCTTAGCGCCGTTTTCATAACCCTTTATAACCAGATTTCTAGACTTTATCTACAGCATGGCACGCTCTAATTGTCTAAGTGCCTGTGTGTGTGTGTGTGTGTGTGCGCATTATCGTTGATGACTTCAAGGTTAGCTACCAAAAAAAATAATGGAAGAAAAACGGAAGAAATGCTGAACAAATTCTCATGACAGTGAAAGTAATAAATAATGAATTGTACGAGTTTATGCGAGCAATAAGCAAAGCACGCAGCATATGTACATGAAATGTTATGTACATAGATACTTACATATGTATGTGTATATATAAACCATATAAGTTTGCGTGCTGCGGCGTCGTTGACACGGAACAGCAGCAGAATCAGAACCAGGAGCTGGAGTTGGAATGGGAAACCTTTACACAGTTTTCACTTTGCTTTTGCTTTTACGCACGTCACACAGTCCCGCTGAGTTTGGGTTTGGGTTTGAGTTAGAGTCAAGTTTTGTTTAGGCCAGGGGGCAAATAGAAGAGGAGGAGGAGGAGGTGGAATATATGTGGCAATCGACGAACCTTTTCGCTTTGTTCTTTGGTCTCAAGTTTCGGAAACTGACGTCGTCGTCGTCACAGTTGCCACAACTTTGCCAAGTGATTGAATTGAATGCTCTGAATTTGCTTGAGAATAAAACTTTAAATTACAATCAATGGCATAACCACGCCCCCTGCCCCCACTAACCTTCCTCCCTCTCTTATACCCTCGAGTTGCGCATTGTACTTGCAAATTTACTTAATGCATGCTTTTAGGCAGCTTGAACTGGCCAGCAGGTGTTGGCCCGGTTGGATTACAAGTTTTCCCGGCCATTTTCAAACAATTTCAACCTTTTCAGTTTTGTTGTACAACTTGACTCGCAGGCAGCATTTAAAGTTTTAGCCAACGCTTCAACTTTAACAAAACTCTCGGCCAAACTCACTTTGCAAATCCTTTTAGTGAATTTGCTCAAGTTCGTGTTCAAATAACTTTGCCGCCGAACTGTTCAATATTCATGTTTTTAATATGCAAATCAGCATTTTGAATGGACATTAAGCAAGTTCAAGTTTGCTCTACGGGTACAAACACAATCGAAAACTTCTACTTGTAATTTACCCAGCTATTTCCCAGTAAAGTGGCTACGAAAACTTATTAATGTTTGATCAAGTGCGACGACTATTGTGTGATTTGTAACTGGGTGTCTTTGCTTCTACGACAATTGGCAAATTATTGAAACACTTGAAATTTTAATGGATATTTAATTCAATTCTTAACAAGTTTTGGAAGCAGTTCTTGGTTACTTGTGAATGTGAAATGAGTTATGCATTTCATAGTTACTTGTGAATTTGAAATGAGTTATCTATTGAATTTATTTTACCAACTCTCTATGTTTCATTTGCGTGATTAAGACTGATTTAAAAACCATGAGTTTACTCCATACCTATATGTATAAATTAAATTTAATTGAAGGCCATTTCTATTTGAATAATTGAAGATTTTGTATAGCCTGTATTATTATATTAAATATGACATACTCGTATTTAATAATAGAACACATTTTTAAATAAAAGAGCTCTCTTTTTTTACAAATTTATGCTATTGATAATCTAAAAATTTTATAACACTGTTTAGCTTCTGAGTTTTAGCTTAAGATAAGCTATAATAAAACTCTTAGCATAGATAATGAGCTATAATAAAATTCTTAGCATAGATATCCGAGTTCATATGGTATTCATTTTAATTTCCTATCTTTCATTCCCACTCTGTCTCTTTTTTTTATTCTCTTGTTGTTTACTTGACCTTGGTAACACTGCGTATGCTTAATAAATGTAAAGTCAACTTACAAATTAAGCCGCTTGTTTTTATCACATTTTGTGATAAACAAATTAGTTTATTTATCAGCTTAAATTGTTTATCTTAACACGTATTCATTACGTTGACCTTCAAAACTGTTTGAAAGTTCGTTTTTGAGCTGCAATAATCAGTTTAATATTATCCTGCAGCCTTTTGGCCAAATCGATTAAGTGCTGCAATGGCCATAAGGCTGCCATTTGTTGGCGTTTAAATGGAATTATGATGAATGTTGCCCCGACAGCATTAACGCTTCAGTTCACACAAACACACACACATACAAATACACAGACAGTTTGTTCCGCGTTCAACATCCGCTTTAAGTGAATGCTCGCGATTTAAAGCAACAACATTCTTCAGCGTTCGTACACACACGCATTGATTCGTCAGCATTTTAATTACACTCACTGTGATTACACACATGCCCGGAATTGGGCAGGTGTCGATGGTCAGGGCAACCACCCACACGGCCGATCAACCACCCAACCACCCACTCAGCCACCCTTTAATCAGAATCGAACGCCTTCTTATCGCAAACAGACTCCATGTGCCATTGATGTTTTTTTCGTTGTTCAACAGAAAAGTCCCCTTTACCTCAATCAATCTTTTATCGTCTCTTCCTCGCTCTCTCAGATACTTTATCCACGTCAGCACAATTAAAATTTGTTATGAGCTGTAAAATTTCTTAATTTTGATGAATTTATATGTCCAACAATAAACTCAGTCTACATTTAAAATGTGCAACAACAAAAATCGCAAAAATAAATATAACAAAAGGCTCTACAGGCCGAAACATATGCAAATGTAATGCATATACAAATGTACATAAATATATACACATAAACTCACTTATACTCAAAATTTTTACTGTCTTTTTGGCATTTTTAAAATGTAATTAACGGGGCAATTTTGGAACGCATTTTCTGTCGTAAATACACTTACTGGAGGGTCTTAAGTGTGTTGTCAAGCTGTGTAGCCAATTACAAAATTTTATAATTTTCATTTCCATTATAAAACATAATTCAAGTTTGATAAATTTTTTTGAAAATAATTTTAATTGCCAGAATACAATTTTGATTCCCTCTTTTGTTTTTAAAAAATTCAAAGTTTCTTCTTTAATCAACTTTTTATGTATTAATTCCTTGGTATAAACATCACTTTAAACTAGATTCTTATACGGTAAACTTTTTTGTTAAATTTCATGATAAAATGGATAAATATTTTGACTTGTGACCAACTTCAACCTTTCATAACTTTGCCAAAAGTAAACAAATATCTAAGCAGAATGTTACTTAAATCATGGCTTGACCACTTAATTTATTCTGCTTTCAAATGTTATTTATTTCGTTAAAATAATTGTTTTTGCTAGAAAAGGGTCCCCCTTTGTGTTTTTTAATACTTCAAAATACAACAAATTAAACTTAATTCTGAGTGGCAATAACTTTTCACGTTTATAAAAATACTTAGAAATTTCAGAGCTCTAGGTGTTATTATAGCTACACATATTACTATATATTCTGAGAACCAAAATTCCTATCCTTTCTCTGTCATTCATTTTTATATAGTTCCTAATCTATACTACATATTTTTTCAATCTTCAGCTAGAGCATTCAGTCTGCGCTGTTTTCGCATATTTCATTTTCGTATATCTAAAGCAAAAGATTTGCTGAAGATTTGTTTTTGCGCTTTGCACTTTATGGACTCACAATTTGCATTTCAAAAGCCATTAAAAATTTGTAATTGCTAAATAATGGGGCAGCAACAGCAGCGGTAAATGTAACTAAAATTTGAGGCACGGACAAAAGTTGCCTGGCGGTTAATTTCATAAAAAAAAAAACAAAAAACCAAAAAATTGCGCCAGTTTACACAAATTTATATACCCAATTTAGCTCTTTGACTGATATATTTCTCTTGTTTTTATTTGCAGCAGAGCATAAAATGAAAATGAAGCAACAGCTGCTTGGAAGAAAATTGTAAGAGCAACTGAGCAACAAACAAAAAAAAAGCTAATAAAAAACTGAACCTGAGAAAAATGTCAGCAACCTTAGTACAAAGGAAATTAAACAAGAAAACGATACTGAATAGTAACTTGGAGGCGAAGGCGTCAGAGGAGCAGAGTCAGAGGCTAACAAGGACAGTTGTGGGCGTGGCAAGTCCCAAACATATTGCGACCATATCTTTGATGCTGCAATACGATATCGATAATACCTTGAATGCGCTCAAGCAGCAAACGCATTCAAAGACGCGGCAACGAAATGCGTTAATGGATTTAACAACAAACAACAGCAGCAACAACAGCAACAACAGCAACAACAGCAACAACTACAACCACAACAACAACAATTGTAAAAACCATAACAAAGACCAGGATAACAATTTGGAGGAGGCGATGCCATCACAAACGCCCACATCGTCGGGCAGTCCCAGCGTCGAGGAGGAACTGGAGGTGCTTGACATTGTCACCGGCAAGACATGTGTTGACGTCCCCAATGGCTTTATGCCACCCACGCCCCCAGCCACGCCCAATTTACAGAATACGGCGCAGAAACGTTGGCGCATCCTGGCCAAAGTATTGCGCAAGGATTCCGAGGAAACTGTCAGCTCATCGAGCGATGAATTCAGCGAGGAACAGACAGCATCGGTGCGACGCTTCAAGAGCTTCGATCTGTTGCGTCAGGACAGCTTCGAGGACCATGTGAGCCTCAAGTGTCTGGGGAAGACGGAGAACTGGTACAAGTATCGCATGCAGTTGCACAATGATATCGAGTATTCGGTGAATATCCATCACATGGAACGACAGCTGACGGCCAACGATCTCATGGGCTTCAACAACACGGGCAACATTTGTGTGTGGCCCTCGGAGGAGGCACTTACCGCCCTCGTGCTCTCCGATCTGGCCGCGTATCGTGGCAAGTGGATATTGGAGCTGGGCGGCGGCTTCACCTCCTTGGCTGGCCTCATGTTGGCCAAATACGCCAAGCCCTATGCGGTCCATCTCACCGATGGCAACGAGGTGAGCGTGGAGAATGTCCGCAAGACTGTCTGCCTCAATGAGCTGAGTTGCTACACGAAATGCTCCGTGCTGAAGTGGCAGGAGGCAGCGGCACGTGCCCACGCCGAGCACGCCAAGTTTGAGTTTATCCTGTGCGCCGATTGTCTGTTCTTCGACGAGGCGAGATCGGCCCTGGTCGATACCATCTGGTATTATTTGGCCCCCCATGGAGTTGCCCTCATCATGGCGCCCCGTCGCGGCCGCACGCTGAATGTGTTCCGGGATGAGTGTGTGGCACGTGGCTTCCAAGTCGATTTGGCCACACGCTACAATGAGACCATTTGGCAGCGTCATCTTCAGCTTAAGACGGACTCGGCCCTCTACGACGAGGACCTACACTATCCCCTTCTGTTGCGCCTCTGCAAGTCGCACAGCTAGAGCAGAGGGCAGAGGGCGAAGGGGGCAATGCAAAGGGTTCCAATGGGGTACAATTACCAGCTGGCCAGCTGGCTGAGTATGTTCAATTAACGATTAGTCAATGTTTTAGTTGATAGCAAACAAATTCCAGTTTACACCTAAAATATATAAAAATGAAAGGCAAACCTAAAAAAAAAAACAAAAAAAGGCCCCATTTAAGAAAATATTATTATAAGTGTAGGCCCGAATAAAGAATTCCTCCCACATTGCACCTAAAAAAAACAAAGAAATGTAGAAAAATTGTATAAATTTGGTTGGTTCTTTTTAAAACACGTTAAACACTTTTTTAAATTAAAAATATTAATTGGAATTTAATAAAACATCATGTTTACATTTGCATATGAATGTCTCCTTTCAAATTTTTGCTTTGATAATATTAAATATTTAAATTTTAGCATACGTTTATTTTTTTAAGAACCAATCAATTGTCATCTTTATTATAATTATCTTTTAAGTTGTATAGCAAAATTCCTTTGATATGTAAATTTGATTTGCGTTGATTCCACAGTTTTGTAACGATATACGATATACGATATATACAAAATACTCCACTATATAATTATCATAAATGTGTTGCCTACATATATGTAATGTCACTACACACACATACACACAAACACAAGTATTATTTAAATTTAATTTAAAGCTGTATAGCATAATTTTAGGATGCTTTTTGTTAGACAAAACCAAAGAAAAGTAAACAAATTTTCCTTAAACTAAAGATATTGTAATAGAAATAGAAAAAATAAAAACGTTGCCAGCGCTCGACCAATTAATTAATAGTTAAATAAACTTAGTTTATGTAATTATAGAGCATGTGTTAATGGTTATGCAATGATGATAAACACAGAAATACAGTATAAAATGCCACAAAAATGTCAAACGTGTCTATGCAATTGTCATAACCAGTGGGAGATGCCTGTTCCTCTTACCCCTTTTGGCCATGTCACGAAGTGATGTCAATGATAATTATCAGACCACACTCAGAGCTATTGGCGGGTCGTTTATTAAAGAGTATTAGCGATTTTTTTATCGCCCACGGCGAGGTAATTACTTTAATTGTGCCTGGCTGGCACTGTCACAGGCCGCAAAACAGGCCACAGGACAAGAGGACAACGATGACGACGTCGGTGGTGTCCTGTTCGTGCGAGTACTCTATACTTTTATTTTATTTTATATGGGGTTGAAAGGGTAAGTATTTTACACAATTATATTTGGGTCAGTTTAAGCTCATTAAGCGTAATTAAATTGCATTTCTGAATTTAACATTTGAATACAGCATTCAATCAGATTTACTTTTGGCTTGGGACATCAATTATACTGATTGCTATGCAGAATTACAGGGTATCCCACACCCATAGATTTAAATTATTCATAATGTTATATTAATTGTCGACACCAGATATTATTTTAGTAAAAATAAAAATGTTTCTTTATTTTAAAATAAAATAAATAAAGAAATACTTTAGCATATCAAATTTAAAACTCTAAAATAAAGAGCTCTGTTCTTCTGTTACGATAATAAATATGTATTAAAGGGTATTTACTAGTCGTCACATCTCAAGTTCTGAAACTTGTTTGTCTTGTGTTTTGGGACCCAGCTGAAAAATCAAAAATAAAATAAAAATAAATCTGATAAGCGCAAATTACAAAGCAAACTCAACAACACGCTCACACACACACACATATACCTCTGCTCCTTCTTTGTGACCCAGTATGTGTATTTTCGAATATGTATGTACTTGAAGCTATGTATTTGTGTGCGTCATTAACGAGGTCATTGGTAAGTAAGCTTGTTTGATGTGCTCGAGACATGTAATCCAGGCTGGGGCCCAAGTCAAACAATCGACAGAGACAAGTCTTGTCCTGGGACAGAGGGCAGAGGGCAGGAAGGCGGACTGGGACAACGTTGCGTATACGCGTCGTGTGCTGGCCAAGCGAAGCCATGTCAATTTCGTCCAGATGGGGAAGGTTGACTGCTAATGACATGCGACTGCTGGTTGCCATGTCTTTCTATGCAAATCAGGATACTTGGCGACGACCACTCAATTATGCGCCACACACCACATATTGTACACACACACACACACACAGGCAAGCAGGCATTCTCACACACACGCACAACGACTACAAAAAAATTTCGTTGCCTACTTTCAGGCACATAGTAAAACACACTTTGGTTTTTCTTTCGACCAAACTTTGGATTTCCAGCTTTCAGCATGCACATTGTTTTCAGGTGGGCGTGGCAAATGATTTGGCAAACACATTTCAATTTGCGCTTTGTTTGCCTCTCCGCTTTGTCCGTGTCCTTTTGTGGGCCTGTTTGCGAGGCAATCCTTAAAGCCTCATGGGAAACTTGCCAAAGAGTTTTACGGCGCCAACAGGTGTTCCAATTGTGAAAGACCTTGCCTCGTTTCTCTTCTTCTGTTCTGTTCCGTTCCGTGCGGTTTGGTTCCGTGTTATTTTTAGTTGAAAGCCTCATTAAATTTTTAATTAATGAAATTATGGGAATGTGCTTTTTGAGTGCACGTTACGTTCAAGTTGTTTGCCAAGGGATTTGTCGACACCGAGTTGAAATATTTATGAGGCCGCCTAGAGGTTCCAAGTGTAGGTTCATTGCTTGATCCGTGTAGCGGTCACTGTCCTCTAATTTAGCTCTAAGGAATAGAAAAACATAACGTCATATGACAACACAGGTGGCCTATTACATAATGACGAGCTAACAAAGCTGAACTTGACATATCAACAAATTTGGGTTTATTTCGGTAAAATGTACTCATTTTTTATATATATTTATTTTGATGTTATGGTAAGTATATGTTAAGGCGCCGTCAAATTGTCATATGAATTGTAGGCATAATCCATTATTAAATAGGAAACTACATTGCGTGTTAGTGAATTAACAAGTTCTAGCGTGAAAATAGGCCAGCACAATGTGAAACCTTTGTGGTCGGTGGAAACACCCAAAAAAAGTCCTTAGCTAGATCACGATATAGTGTACAGCTAATGCAGCTAAGTACCTTAATTAAATGGAAAATTATTGAAGGTTTTATTTTGTAGATGGGCGAGGTCATGAAGCAATAAAAGTTAATGGAATATCACTCGATTCAACTCAGCTTTTAATAAACATTAAATAAAGGAAATCGATCAATTGTAATTAAAGATAAACTAATGGTTGTTTAACTTATATATAAATACCCGATTACTTATTATAAGCACTATTGTTCAAGTAACCATAAAATATACGTTAAGATTTCGATAATTTCAAAAATGCCTTAATTATCCGATTATTTATCTTAATAACAACTATAAAAAAAACCTAAGTTCATAAATTTTATAGCCTAAAATAAGCTTATTAATATTTATTAGCTACTTAAAAAATCCAAAAGAAAAAAGGAAAACTTATAAAATGAAACCACCAAAGCGTTAAATTCGATTGTGCAACAAATTTTGTTGTAAAGATGTAATGTTATTAATAATTCATTGTACAAGTAAAATAACAAATTGTAAAGCAAAAGCATTGCCTGTTTATTTGTATATAATCAAAGAGAAACTGCTTATTCGCCGTTTTTAATTGATTTCAAGTTGAAGTTGACTACAAAAGCAGAAAATAAGTATATATTATATGAAAATCTGTATAATGCCCAATGAATAGTGCCAATGCAAAAGCAGTGGCTAAAATTGTTGGCTATAGAAAACTAATAACAATAATATTGCTGATTAAGCATTAATCAAAGCAGCTGGGAAAAGAAACAATAGGCGACAACGCAGACCAAAAAGGGAAAGTAATTCTCTGCGTTCGAATCGATTTCAACAACAACCACAACTTTTATAAGCCGCTTGTTAGAGTTTGTCGCCAGCTTTAATTATATAAAAAGGTTTTCGCTTTAGACCCAAAACTCAATATGGATTTTTAATTTAGCGCGTGTAACACTTGAGAGAGAAAAAAATGAAAGAAAAACACACACACAATTTTCCAAAAAGCGCGATAAGCGGCTGCTGATAAGCGCTCGACATTCCTGCTTAACATTTCAGCTGTTGGGTCTATGTATAATAACAACAACAACAACAACAAGAGCAATAACAACAGCAGCAGCCGCAGCCGCAACCGCAACCTAAAACCGAAAGCATATGGCAAGCATATGATATGCGAAAGCTCTCTCACAAAAGCTCGCTGTCTCTCAACTGTCGCTCACTCTCTCCTTCGCTCTCTTTTGCTGGCTCGCGCGGCCCATGAAGTAACAACAAAAGGAGGTCTCGTCGGCTGTCAAATCGTTCGGTTTTTCTCCCTTGATGCTTCAGTGCGTGCTTGCTTGTTGACGTGAAAGGTATTGTCGTCTCACTCACACTCACTACGACTCACTACGATGAGCCTTTTCACTCGCACTTATTGTTAGTATAGTCAAGGGAGAGCTTTTTGCCGACGAGACCTCCTTTTGTTGTTACTTCATGGCGCGGCCTTGGCATTCGGAACAGCTGTTTGTTTTTTCTTTTCGATGAGCTTCGTTGGTCGTTCAGTGGCAGCGCTGCTTTCAGTTGTGGGACGCCATCGAAGGCGTGCGGTTGTCGCTGTTTATGTTGCGCTTGTCGTTTAAGTCTTTTGTTCAATCAAACACGCAAGATAGAATCTTTATTTATTATTATTACTAATTTCACAGTGTGCTCCGCTGTACAAGTGTTTGTGAATTAAAGTGAAATTTTATGTGACAACAATAAAAGCATAAAATAATATTTATTATATGTTATATTATTTAAAACATAAACAAAGAACAACACCAATTTGTGCTGCCCAATTGACACACATTCGAATGCAACAAATTTCATAAATCAAGCCAAAATACAAAAACAAAATAATGTCAAACAAATCAATGCCGTTAATACTGCTGCTATTGCTGTTGCTGCTGCCGGCAATGCCAGATGCTGCCGCGGCAACAGCAGCACGACGCGCCCGAATATCAGCAACTAACAGCAGCAGCAGCAGCAGCAACAGCAGCAACGCCAACAACAATGAGCCGTTGACAGAGCCCAAACAGTCGACCGAGACGTCATCAAAGACAACGGCAGCAGTAGGAAAATTGAAAACATCTGCAGACAGCAAATATGGTGAGTCCTACGGAAAAAACAAGGAATGGAACTACGTGCCTCTGCCGCCCGCTTGCTTGTCTGGCTGAATTCTGTTCTGTTGTTGCAAGCTGCCTAATTGCATTTGGTCACGATTTGTGATCTTGCAACGTGTGCATTTCTTCTGGCCCAACGGCCTGGCCTGTCTGCCCCAAAGGAGACCTTGTTTGCAGCAGCCAGAGAAAACAGCAAGAAACAACAACAACAACAATAAGAACCACATTAACAACAGTGGCAGCCGCAACAAAAAAGGGTTGCCCTTGGCAGCGAAATTGTTTCACGCTTTGCGAGTGCATATAAAAAACAAAAGACTTAGGCAACGAACTTGCCGCTAGCACTAATTTTAGCTATTTTATGCCAATCAAGCGCTGCATTGTCGGGAAATGTACAAACGTTTCCTGCCCAGTCGAACAACAACAGCAACGGCAACCGCAAAAAGAGGACGCGGTCGCGGCCCCGCCCCAGAACCGCAAAACGTGGCGGAAATTGCGGCAGCTTTTAATGGTCAGTTGCTGAGAGCAAAAGTGTCATTAGGCCATGTGCAATGTCAGTGCTTAGTCCGCTGGTAAGCTCTGCTTTAAGACAATTAGCTGGCTATTAAACCGAAACCGAACCAAGTGTTGCATAACAAACACAAATACACTTAAGTGCAACGTCATGTTGCAGTCACAACCGAAAAATCTCTCTTTTATTCTTCAAGTGAAAAATATCATTAATCAGGCGATTTATTTGCTGATGCTGCAACTTCCATGGTCAGTTTGTCATCCTTCGCTGACAGTTTCCAATCAGTTTTTGCCGCTGTCATTGCCAGCCGAAGAGGGGAGGGGGAGTAGAAGGAAGATAAAGTTGTCTGCTAATAAAATTGCCAGAGACGTCGCCACCTTGATGTGGCGGTTCTAATGGCATCTCAGAGCTCAGAATTTGTGCCAACTGTTTGACAGCCATGCATTTTCACTTTTCCATGTATATTTCTATTTATTTGTTGTTGTTCGTTTATTTTTTTCTTTATTTGCTGTTGTATGTGGCAGACTCTGTGTGAAATTCGCCTAAATGCCGAATGCAACACGGAGGCGGCCTGGCGAATTCAAAATTGGTGTCAATGATTTCAACATGGGAAAAAGCACAAGCACAACAGCAACACAGCAACTGCAACAACTACTTACAACAGCAGCAGCAACCACAACAACAACAACAACTTTGAACAAACAAGATGCTAGCAAACATCCAAACAACATTTCAGCTGCTTAGCACAGAAAATGGCATTTCTAATTGCACATTATGCAAGGTTCTGCTAAGTAGAAATGGAGAAAATGCACTTTAAATACAGACGAAAGCGAAGGAGGGGAAGTGGGAAACGAAGAAGTTGTTGCTGTGGAAGATATGCCTCAAATGTGGCATTGATTTGTGCTACAGCAAATTAGAAATTTCGGTGCAATTACTTGACTTGATTTGCGAGCTATTTAGCTCATAGCTGGCATACAACATTGAAAAGAGATAAATGATTTTTTAAGACGAAAGTATAATATAAAAAAAAAAATGTATGGACATCATATATTTTATAATGACTATTTGTTGTTGAGCAATAAAGATGGGGTCTTAATTCTTAAAATTATCTTTGACATTCATAAACTTGAGTTGTTAAATTTTATGACTATTAGGAGTTCTTTTCAATTAAATTTCTATAAACACTCAACTTTTTAACACTTTATTTTTCTGTCTGAAAGTGCAGAAATATCGATTACACGATTTTTTAATACTTCTCTTTGGATACTTTCATTTTCTACATCTCAATAAAAGTAAATTTATATCCAATTTGTAGTCTAATTTTCCCTTATTTGAAGTTTGTAGTCAATTTCATTAGTATTTATATACATAGTTGAATTGCTCAAAATTCAATAGATACGTTTTGAGCTCGGAAATATTAAGTATCTGTCTCTTACTTTCTTTTTAAAAATTTGAAGTGTAGAATTGAGCTTTTTAATAAAATGCTTCAAAGCTAGATGTTATTTTTTTCAAATCTATTTAAATTAAATTTTTATACTTAGCGCCTTTTTTTTTGCGATCCTCCTAAAATGCTTGAATTTAATTAAAGGGAAATATAAAATTGCGAGTTTATCGTTCTTTTGGATTATTATCTTTTGGTTTCATATTTATCCATTAAATTTTTGTTGAAGTAACATTTTCTTCAAGTTACTTATACTGTAGTATGTTATGCTATAATATATCCTTTTAGTTTAGATATTAAAGTAATTTTCAATTTATTACTCTAATGATTTACCAACCATTCAATCATTAAGAAATGATGTTTTATCTATTATATTTATTAACTAAAATGCATGTCTACTAAGAGCCTAATGTTAATCCTAATCCTTGAATAAGCTCCAGTTACCAATTAGCATCAGTTTTGTGACCAGTCTACTTGTTTCTTCCTTGGCAACGTTGGGCACTTAATGTGATTTCGTTTAACTTTCAGCTGGTTGCGTCTTCCATCTGCTAGCTGGACATGCTAATTCCCGGCACACTTTCAGCCAAATCGGCCATCACCTGTGGTGTAACAAGACAACCAAAACAACAGCTAAAGATCTTAGCCCAGGTAGTAGCAATGGCCTGACATGAAAAACAAAATAATAGAAAAGAAAATAAAAACCAAAACTAATGTAAAAGCGAGTCTCAGTGGTAGACTACATTTTTTTTGTGAAACAAGTTCTTAGATTTCCCTTGCTACTATGCTTCCTCCTCCTTCTTCTCCTTGACTTTTGTCTTTTACCTTTTGCTGTTAACTGATTTGCATGCAAGCAGCAACATCGACTTGGGCCTTCAATGAACCAACAACAACAATAACAAAAACAGCAACAAAAACAGCAGCAACAGAGACAGCAGCAATTGTAATTTCAGTTGCAGTTTCAGTTGCATCTGCAGTTGACTAACCCCATTTTATGGTATATATATATATATGTATGTGAGTAACCCGCATTTGGGAATAACATTTGGGCCTTTTGCAGAGATACGCGGTGTTGCTGGTGAACCAAATTACAAATCGGTGAATCTGACCTGGGAAGTTGAGTTCGTGACGTCGGCCCATGACACAGATACCAATAACAAGAATGCCAATGGGCCAATGGACGTGGATATGGATGTGGACGTGACAAATATGAGCAATGATGTGGAACCACCCAAAGACTTTCAGATCTTCTACTGTGAAATGCAGAACTATGGACCACAACGTTGTCGCGTCAAGTTGGTCAACGGCACCGCCGCCGAGTTGCCCGACCAGGATGCCGAGTAAGTTAATCCGATTCCCAGAGAAGAGTTTGGATAAACACTACTAAGAAACCCAAAAATAGAGCATTTAAATTGGATTGACAAAACTAGAAAACTTTTAATTGGGATATACGAATTAGAAAACCAAAATTAGGATTAGTGTAGTGGTAAAACTAAATTATAATCATTGAAAAATAAAATGAATTGAATAAAATGAAAGACGAAAGACGAATTTAAAAAAGAAATTTTGAATCGCACTTTTTCCCACTAATATTTATACGAGTAGATTTCTAGCAGAGAAACTGTAATAAAGGAAGCCTGATGTACCATTTACATTAAATATTTTTGAAATAATTGAGAATGTATTGTACTATACTTTTAATAAAAATTAATAATACTGTTTGAAAAGAAAATTCAAGTGGAGTCAATACTAATTTTTTTAAATATTTTATTCTTAATTTATGTTCTTTGAATGGTTTTCTAATTTGAATATCCTAGTACTGTTTTTCTTTGTGTTTCTTTCTTTAAATTATTTTCTTGGTGCTTTTTTTTTAACTCTTCCAAAAATATTCGGAACTTGCAAGAGTTGCCGTTGATGCGCCCAACATTTGTTAACTTTGCTCTTCCATTCTAGCACTCAAGTGCAACACTTTGCGGCAGCTGTCGACAATCTGAGAATGGCCACCAGATACAGCTTCCACATTCGTCCCGTGCAGCAGCGTCGCCTACGCAGCAGCAGCGCCCGCGCCGAATTCCACGACGAGAACGAGATTGACAGCGCGGGAAGTGCCGCGGGCGGACACTTGGCTGGCCAGAGCATCGTTATACCCACCAAGGGCTGTAAGTTGAGATCACAACTTAAGCGCACACCCAACTCATTCTAACATTGCCACGTTTTAGTCTCGGCCCATGCCACACAGTGTCTGGCACATGCCTCAGAGATTGAAGTGGAGACGGGTCCCTATTTTGGTGGTCGCATTGTCGTCGATGGCGGCGATTGTGGCATCAAGGGCAATGCCAATGATCCAGCGGATAAGTACACAATGCGCATCGATCATAAGCTATGTGGCAGCATGGTCAAGCCGGAGACAAACACCGTGGAGACCTTCATCACAGTGCAGGAGAATCTGGGCATCTTTACGCACAGCACGCGGCGGTAAGTGGGAAAGTGGGAGAGTGAGAAAATGGCGAAAAATGATCGGGAGAATCAAGTACTGTATGATGTGATAAACTACCTTAACTTTCTTTTAATTAACACAAAAAATTATTTTATATTCTCACTTATTTTTTAAGATTTAATTATTATTACATATTATTATTATTTAAAAATTATGAGCTACAAAATTTGAGATTTTTTTTAAATTTTCCTTAAGATTAGGATTTAAATAATTTTTATTATTATATGTTATTACGTGATATACTTATAAAAAGGTTAAAATTTATGTTAAAAATATAACCTTGGTTTATCTCATCTTATTTTTTTTTTATTCCAGTTTCGTAGTTGTCTGCAGCTATCAATCGGGCATCCAAACAGTGCGTGCCAGCTTTACGGTGCCTGGCAAGAATGCGGGCGTGGCAGCTGCCGTAGAGCACAATGATCCCTTCCAGCCGGATGATGAGCGTTTGGGCCGAGAGCTGCGACACATGCGTTTTGTGAACAAAAGCGAATTGGTGCTCAAGGAATCCGAGTCGGAGTCGGAGTCAACGGAGCAGGCAGCTGTGGTCAGGGAAACACAGGCAACAGAGACGGAGAAGGAGAAGGAGGAGCAGCAGCAGCAGCTGGAAGAGGACGAGGACGAAGAAGGAGCAGAGCCACAGATAGAGTTACAGAAACCGCTCACTGCCAATCGCCAGCAGGGACGTGCGCTGAGCCTCTCCAGCCTCAATGAGCTGAACAACTTGGCCGAAACGGAGTTGGAGCTGGAGGCGCCGTCACAGGGACGCCAGCTGGAGCAGCTGGGCACAAAGTATGCCAAACTGGTTGTGGATCAGGGGCCAGGGCAGGGTTATAATGGAGCCACATGGACGTCCGCTCGCGCCAAGGCGGATGCAAATGATGATGATGAGTGTAAGTAGATGCATAAATGGCAAACTGACAAGCTGACAATCGTGATTGTTCTAACTTCTGCTCCCTCTTGCTCTCTCACTCTTCCACTCTGTCTCTCTCTCTCGCTCTCTCTCACAGTCTATGCCGCCCCGCTGCGTTATATAAGCGCCAATCTGGGCAGCGTGCTGGTAACTGTTTCCATATCTGTGATAATCATCAGCATTTGCATCGTTCTGTTGCAACGTCAGCGACTGCGGCCCAACAACAACAGCAAGAGGCAACCATCTGTTGTTGCCTGCCCCACCGCCCATCTGCCGCACAAGACGCTGCCCCGTGCACTGCAGCATCAGCAATATCAGTGCACCTTGTAGACAGAGAGCTGAGACCTTCAAGCGACTCGTGCAACAGCCGTGTGGCATGCAGCTAACTATGCCCACTTGTCTTGCTGAATGCAACACAATCCAACACAACTTTAACGTTGCCCCCTGGCAACTCTGGCTAACCCATTTAGCTGAAGACGACTGGGCATAGTACTCGTACCACCTTCACCTCTACCTCTCCTCTCTCCTCCATTCTCTGCACTTGGGAGACTCGGCCAACGGTACTCACGGAATCGACTGAGGCAAGAACAACAAACAGTTTTTCAGCCCACACGACGTTTAGCAAAAAAACCGTAATTTATGCAAATTTACAAAAAAGATACTTAATTCTAGACTATTTTTCTTAGCTGTGCAAATTTGATATGATTCTAGTATTTAGTATTTTTTGGATTAAAGCAACAGCGAGATTAGCTTTTAGTATTTTAGCTCTTAAGTTTTTGTATAAAACTTATTTAATGACAAATAAACTTACTCATATTTCTACTTTTTATAACAAGAAAATTGTGTTTTCAATCTTAATGGAAAGTCGAATGAAAGAAAAGGAATTTTAGTGTGTCAATGAAAACTTTGATAAAAATAATAATAAATTTTAAAATACGGTAAGTACTTTATAAATTAAAAAATAGAATAGATTGTCTAAGAATTAATTACAGTGTATCTTAAAGTTTATTATGACCTACAGCATCTCCAATTCCATTCAATTTTAGCATATTTATAACAATTTAAGGTTAGTATTTTACAGACCAATAAATCTTATCGCTTTGCAATTTCATTGAACTACCCCAAAGACACCCATATAACCTCATCATCAGCATCATCATTATTACTATCAGCAACAACTTTATTCAACTCGTAGCATACTATATAAGCTGTGGAGTTAAGTCTTTGATGAAAAGCTTTTCTTTAATGATTCCATCAAGAATATAAATGTCGTTGCGTTTAACGACAATAACAAAGAGCAACAACATGTTACGAAATTATGTTAAGTGCAGCAAGAACAACAAGAACAACAACCACAACAACCACAACAACAACGGATAATGGACAATGAAACAACGGACAGAGGTAACAGTCAACGGACAATTTGCATGAAAGTGGCACAAAACGATGTCAACAAAGTTTTCAGTTTTGTTTTCTGGGTTCTTGAACGGAAGCCGGCAGATAAACCAACAACGGCAACAACAACATAGATGAAAAATAATAATAACGACAACAAAACAAAGCGACAAACATTACCTTTAACTTCCAACATCCAACTTCAACTTCCAACTTCAATTTAGCCCAATATGGAGAAATGTTCATTGGTGCTGGCTTAAGACTAGACTAGTAGGCATAATGAGGCCAACGATCTTGGCCAGAGGCAGCCAAACAACTTAATGAGACACCAACTTCGACCGCAGCCCCATAGCCCCCATAGTCTCTTTTGTTGTCTCTCTGGCATTAGAATGCGAGCGACTCTCGACGAAAGTAAAAATTGTGAAAGTTTTTCTTCTTTTTCTATTTTTTGCTTTATTTTTTTTAAACATTTCTTTTTTGTAATCGTAGCTTAGCTCTTAAATTGCTTTGCCAAAAATAATAATAATAATAACCATACGCATTAAAATCTGCCAGTACTCAAGATCATTATTCTTTCTTACTTGGGCTACACTGTGCAGCAACATTTCGAGTCAAGTTGAAAGCAGAAAGTTGTGAGTTGGGAGTAGAATTCTAAAAACATGCAACAGGTGATCAAATCTTTGCAAAAAAGTTAAAGATGATTGGAAAAAACTTAAAATCTAACGGAGTGTAAATTTTTAAAAATTAGGAAAACTTTAACGAATTCATGTTTGTAATTCATGCTATTAATATTAAAATTAATTATACTTTCATTCGCTCGCTTTCCACTTGTGGAATTACTAATTCCAAATTAGAATTTGAAAATTAATAAATTATAAGAGAAGGTTGATTAATTGAAAAAATATTTAAAGTTCATTTTACAGACGATCGGAATTCATTAAATTTTTTTTTATAAAAGCTACATTTTTCACGTAATTTTACTCAATATTACCTCATTAATATTATTTCAAATTATGTTGTTCAGTGTAATCTATGCCCAGCAGCATTACAATTGAAAATTACAAGCCAAAGTCTCGCCATTCGCAGCGTGAACAAATTTCCATGGGCAATTAGTTAAAAATTGCGGGTACACCTAAATATTATCAGATTATAGTACCTAGATCTGGGTGTAGATTGTTTGGATGTAATTATTGCAATTTGTGTATCAGATTGGGAGATTTGTGTCAGTTGGCAGTTGAGAGAAGTTGTCGGTGACCAGAATTGGGTTATCTGTGGGTAAAAATGATCTAACTGGATAGATAGGCACTTTTATTACAAAAGAACCACAAGAATAGAACACCAAAAATTAGGCATCGTCGTGAGCCGGGACAGATTCTGGGCTAATGGCAGCGGCACTTTTAATGATTATGATTACGAATTTTGTGGTTTGCTTAATGGACAGAGATCGGTGTCAAGTTTTGGGAAAGAAAACCCGCAACTGTATTGTGACATGGCAAAAATGTGTCAGGGAACACAAAAATCAGCTGGGCCATAAAAATATTTGTATAAAATTCAGTAAAAGAAAATTGTTTGGGAAAGTTAAGGCCAACTGAAGGTGAGTGTGACAAAAGCATTGGAAATTATGAATGAAAAGGGAGAGCAAATATCTTGTAAGAAATGGTATAGACAATCTCAAGAATTGACAGTTGAAATGGCAAAAAATGTTATGACAATTTGCCCAAGGTAAAGTTCATTATTTTCAGTTAATAAAACTTGTGGTCATTGAGTACATTTTCACTTGTAATTATTACTTTTTCTCATTTACATTTTCACTTGAAACTTTTGAGGAAGTTTAACACAAATGCTTAGTCATTTAAATGCGCTGGGATTTCCGCTTAACTTTGAGATTTTTAGAAACTCTAGTAATTGCCCAGCTTTCAGTTTCTAATCTGAGTAGGTAAAGAACTAATAAAGACTTCAATGAAATTTAATATATGGATTTCTCTTGAGTTCACTTATTTTGTGGATTAGTTGAAGTTTTCGTTGAACCTTTTTGAATGATCTCTACGGTTGAGTAATTTCGCAATTATCACTGCGTGCTCTCGATACGAGTTTATATCGAACTCATTGAAGGCATGACTAATCTCCTAGCAGCAGGCAAATATTTAATGGGTTCATCGAAGGAGGCACACTTTCGCCCCAAAAACTACAAGATATGCAATTATTTTGGGTTACAACAAAATGAAAAAAAAAACAAAGAAAACCAATAGAAATTAGAGAGAAATAAGCGCAAATAAGCAGCGCAATTGTGTGGGAATTTGGAGCAGATTCAATGAGAAAATTACTTAATGTGTTCCAGCTGGAACTGAAGCTGAACTGAACTGGAGCTGGAGTAGCGTTACGAATAAAAATTGGCACACAATAGTTTTGTGGTTGGTTGTAGTAGACTCTCTGAAATCTCCCACAATTTGCACAGCTCGTTGCTGACAACAAGAGCCAGAAACAGCTCCAGATACAGATCCAGAGAGACAGCCCAGAACCAAGTTGACGGCAATAATAAGACGCAACCTAACGGTGTCGCATAAAAATTTGAATTAACTTAAGTTAAAGTAACTCAGCTGAAGCGGAAGCTGTAGTTGAAGTTGAAGTTGAAGTTCAAGCTGAAATTTTCTTGACTTCTTTCTAGCCAAAAACTTTTGCGCAATGCCCAACGGTAAATTGAAATACGCAGTTGATTAGCTAGACAGGGGGGCGTGGCAGAGTGGAAGGCCAACAACGTTTGTAAAGCCAGTGAATGTCTCTCTTTCTCTAGGCGTTTGCTGTTGTTGTGTAACGGCCGTTGAGCGCGCGTTTTGAATTTGAACGAAACTTTGTTCATAGCAGCCAGCTTTTGTTTATCGCTATCAGCTGCTACCTCTTTCTGTCGCTGCGATAGAAGCGCTTGCGCGCACGCTGGCAGCGCAGCTAACTTCAATTAAAATTTCTTTGGCTAAAAGCTCTGCTCGCCTATAAAAAGGCCAGTGCATTTCCGCTTAACCCTCTTTAAAAATTTTCGTGGACAGTGCATCTTGCACATATATAAAATTTATTGGGAAAATCTTTTTTTTTCAATCACCACGAGGCAATTTATTGCCAAGAAATATTTGTCATCGCGAGCAGCGCTGCAGAGCAGCTAAAGGTATGTCGAAATGGAGGAAATATTGAAAAGCGAATTTGTTCTGACCGAACCATTTTTTCCTTTAGAAAATTTTGAGGAGATCTCCACTGGTGAGCCGGCTCCAACTTTCTTCAAAAGGCCAGCCGAAGGCAGTCGGCAAAAGCGCCAGTTGTCGAGTCGGCCCAGTGTTTCTTTTAATGAGCACCAATTACGGAAAACTGCCCACTGGAAAAAATCCCCCATTGAGGTTGAAGACCAGGCCATTCTTTTCACTCCGCCGCCAAGAGCGAGCAAGAGGAACCTGATCTTGTGGGATAACCTCGACTTGTCCCTGAACACCGGCACCCGGAATCTGCCGGCAGCTGGATTTAATTTTTTCTGCTGATCCACTGGAGGCGATTTAAGCGTGCCAGGCTGGAAAACTTAGTGCAGTGCAGTATATAAGTGCTAAGTGCAGACCCCCCCAAAATCTGTTAAAATTTGCAGATCAGAAAATTATGAAAAATAATTAGAAGAAAAAAATCAAAAGAAAGCAAAAGTGTGTGTATGAAGGAAAGAACAAATTTTTTTAGTTTCCTTACTACATTTTTTTTATCATTTTTTTTTATAATTTTTGTTATAATTTTTTTTGGTCATTGTATCGGCAATAGTGGAGTGACTAAAAGAGAACAAAAAGTAAAACAAATATCACATCTGGCTATATAAAACAAAACAAAAAAAAAAAAATTCTTATATCAAAGAAAAGAAAAGTAACTTGTGCACAAAACATAAAAAGTGAATTATTTTTAAAAATTTAAACAAAAAACAAAACAAAACCAAAGCTGCAACAACACCCCGCTGAAAGGCCTTTCTTCGCTGGAAAATTGCATGTAAGTTGTAAATACATTTGCTTTTATATTTTGCTGCACGATTTATTAAGCGCAGTTTTGGTGCCTCGTCAATTTAAAATCCTATAATATTATGTCAATTTAAATGGAGTTCGTTTTTTTTAATTGCTGATTAAAATATTATATATTTAATATCATATAATATAAAATTATTTAACAAACAATTGAAATAATTGTTTTGCAAATTTCATTAAATCAAACGATCACCAAAACTGTGGCTTTAAATTATTAAAAAAAAAACCCATTAAAGACAAAGAAAAAATATACAGATCTTAACAAAACATGAGATAAAACAGATCGGCCGCTTAAAGCACCGTTTGATACAGCTAACATGAATCAGCTGTTCCATATTGCACACTATTTCGGTACAGTGACTCAAAGAAAAATAACAAAATAAAACCAAAAATTTATTTGCCCCCTAAAAGTTTTGAAAAAAATAAAATAAAAATAAAATTCCAATAGTACTTAAATTAATTGCTAAAATTCATGCCACACACATACAATGCAAAAATATAATTTTTAATATTAAGTTTTATTGTCAACTTGCTTTCTGAATTTTTGGTAATCAATTAAGTTCAACATTTTTAACAATTTTTTTTCAATTGTTAAATCTCTAGACTTAACCTTAAAATTTAACGTGAGAGCTATCATATTTCTGCAGCAAGTATATTTTTTTAACTTCGCAAAGTGACGGTACACTTTTGGCACCGAGTGTCAATTACGGTTTCGCTAAAACGAATAGCATCGATAAGGAGACAAAAATAAAAAAAAAATGCTGTCTACCAAATCTAAGAAATAACTGTTTGATATTGTCTGCTGCGTTTTGTTAGTTGGCTACACTGAGAGAAATTGTCGGCCACGAAATTAAACTTACCTGAAATAACTACTTAGAAATAAAAACATGAAATCACATTAAAATTAATTATGCAAAATTTTTTTGGCTGATTCTATTTTTTTGAAAATATGCCTTGGAATTAAAAGTCCTAAAAATTAGAATAACTAACATTGTACATTAAAATCAACGAAATGAATTGTCTATATTATTTTATAAATTTTTAAATAATTATAATGTTTGAAATGAATTGCTAGTTTTTCTATTTTTCTTCCTGGTGACGTGGTAGCTTAATTATGTAGAAGATGTCGTTCTTGGGGATCTTTAAAAATGTACAAATAAAGATCTAGGTTGGGTGGGTTATGACGCGAGTGCCAGTTGCCATCTAAGGCCTCGCCAACAATGTATCTAATTATCTTTTATGAAAGCTTTCCCCCTGTTTTTGCGATTTATTTGTTGGTTCATTTTAGTTTGATTATTTTTGGAGTACAGCTCCTTTGTAGTTTCTGTAGGGATCTTAATAAATTTAAAATTGTGTATGCGTGATCGACTGCTTGGCAACGAACCCCCCCACCCGGAAGAGCTACGGAACAAGAGGATCCCGCCGGCCATGCCAATCGATCTCGAGCAGATGCAGCTAAAATTATTTTCAATTTGAAAATAATTTCTGGACACACAATGCTGCTATTGCTTCTACCCTAGCAATGCGGTTACATAATTTTTTGGCGCCCGAACCGTGGGGCATGCGATGGATTTATTTTGGATTATTAAAGTCGTATATATGGGCATTAAGTCGCGCACGCTGATGTTGATTGGACGAGCTTTGTTTATCTTCCGCATGCGCAGATGGAAATTAGCTTATAAATTTTTTTAATCAAGTCTACGATGCTTAGAATTTTCAAATAAGATTCTTTGACCGAGAAACTTTAATTAATTAATATTTATGGGTCAAAATATATATGAGAATATATAGCAAAAACACCTGCTATACCATCGTACCCCAACATATGCTCGTTTGCCTTCGTAAAAACTTGGAAAACTGTCAAGTGAATATAATTTTTTTTATAGATACTTTTTCAATCAATTGCAGAATACTGAGTATTTGAGATACATTCCATAGATTGTTTCTATCAGATACCAGTACTGATTGCTTTGAATATTGATATCGTTTGGATAAGAATATTGACTTGCAGGGAAACCAAGATTTTTACATGTGGGAAAATTTTTTTGTTTTGGGTGAACTTGAATGAGTGATTAACAGTGTTGCCTGGAACTTAGAAATATGCAGAGTTAGCATATCTTTGCCGAACACGGTTAATTAACTTAGACAGGTTTAATTAGGACAAATTAATTCCCATTTTAGTTTCAATAGACCGGACATTTATCTGCTTTCATTTAAGGTATTTTTATTACATTGAGAACTTCTATTTAAATTTGCTACCAGAGTTGTCACAAATCAGGAAGAATTAAAATACATTTTATTATGCCATTAACACATACTCCTCCAGGATCACAGTTATCTGTGGAAGATGCTACAAGCCTTTGTGGTATATGTAGCCAGATTATGAATAATACCCAATCATGCTATTGCACCCCATGTGAGCATGTATTTCACAAGATTTGTTTAGAAAATTGGCTAGAAAATCATGCCAAGTGTTTCAGTTGCAGCCATGTTCTTGATCGATCTTTACTTAAGATAGTTGTTGGTAATTGTTCCCCAAAATCAAAACAGCCTGCAGCTCGACGAATTTCTCCAGCTACCAGAGCTGTTACGCGCCATTTGGCCAAAACGCTGGAACAAAATCAAACAGCCGCCGAGCCGGCTGATCCACCATTGAATATTAGTGATGTGCCCGCGTCAGGGTTAGATGCTAGCAATAGCACAAATCCTGCCGAACAAGCTACAAGACAGTCAACATTTTCTAGGAGAGGAAGAGGCAGAGGAAGACCGATGCGATCCTATAACGCACCTCCGAGTGCAAACATTGATTATTCCGCAATCCAAGCGATGATCGAGCAAACCGTCAGTCGCGTGATGTCATCATTACAGATTCAACCTCAATCTGGATCTAGGGAATCGCCACCCCCAAGCCGAGTATCGCCTGTTAGTTCGTCCTCTTTTGCCCAACGAAAGATTGCAGATACCATGCAAAAGTGGAATCTCCACTTTGATGGGTCTACTGAGTGTCTAGGTGTAGAAGAATTTATCTACAGAGTCAAGGCATTAACAGATGAGACTTTAGATAGTGATTTCATTGCTTTATGTAAGCACTTACATGTTCTGTTTAAAGGAAAAGCCCGAGACTGGTATTGGCGATACCACAAACAAGTGGATCGCATAATTTGGTCAGAATTTTGTGCTTCACTTCGCCAACAATATAAGGATTACCGCTCAGAATTTATGAGCAAAGAGATGATTAGATCTCGAAAACAAAAGCCAGGGGAATCGTTTGTATGCTTTCACGACGAAGTTGCTTCACTTATTGATAAGTTTGCCATCAAAATCGAAGAAGAAGAACTTTTAGAAATTTTGAAAAATAATTTGTTGCCCGAGACTCGACATAAGCTTTTGTATCAGCCAATTCATTCTGTTGGACATCTCCGTAGGTTGGTACAAATGAGTGAAAATTTAGTAGAGGAAATCAGTTGTCGTACTGAAGCTACTAACAAGACTCGTCCCCCTCCTCCTCGTCGACAAATATATGAAGTTGCAGAGACTTGCCAGGAATTAGAGAGCCAAGATTATGAAGAGTCCGAGATAGATATTGCTGCTATTCGCAGTTCGCATGCCAATATAAAATGTTGGAATTGCGAGGAGCAAGGCCATATCTGGGAAAATTGCCTTGCCGATAGGCGTATCTTCTGTTATGGATGCGGTGCTCCGAGTGTATACAAGCCTCAATGCCAAGTTTGCATTCGACGAGCCTCGGAAAACCGTCAGAAGGGTGCATCCAGCAGCAGCCGGGTGCCCCCAAAAGCTTAGAGCAAATCTCACCTACAATCATTGCTGCGAATGATAGCGATAGTATCGTTCGTACTCCGATTGTATCTCAGCCTTTTTTACATAATAGTCTAAAGTCAAATAAAAATAAATTAAGATTTTTACCGTATCCAGAAAGATTAGCAACTTATTTAGAAATTAAAAACAAAATATGGAACGAAACAAAACCTGGATTTTCAAAGCGAACGGCTCGACTAAAACACTATTTTGCCAATATAAAGCAAAACAATAAACATATAGTTTCCACTGTTTTTAGCGATCCTAAGGATATGCGCACTTATGCAGAAGTATCCTTTTTGTCATACACAGAATTGGGTCTGCTGGACACAGGTGCAAATATTAGCTGCATAGGTTCTACTCTTGCGCAAAAAGATTTCTCTGCGTTGTCTGAATTTAAATCTATTAAATCATATGCCAGGACAGCAGACGGAAACAGTCAACATGTTATTGGACTGCTAGAAGTACCAGTCAAATACAAATCCGTTGTCAAGTCGTTGAAATTGTACATAATCCCCTCCATAAAGCAGAATCTGATTTTAGGCCATGATTTTTGGAGAGCCTTTGAGCTGGCTCCAAATATAATAAGTTCTGTGGAATGTGAAGGCGAGGATGTGCTTGATAAGAGCCAAGATACTACTGATTACCCTTTGAATAGCCAGCAAATAGCACAACTAAAGGTCGTTAAGCAGCTTTTTCCGGATGCTTCGCATGGATTAGGTAGAACAGCATTGATTAAGCACCAAATCGAAGTTGGAGACTCAAAACCTGTCAAGCAGAGATTTTACCCTGTGAGCCCTGCCGTCGAGAAACTGCTGTATGCAGAGATCGATCGCATGTTAGAGTTGGATGTGATTGAGCCATCAGTGAGCGCATGGAGTTCGCCCATGAGATTGGTTGTGAAACCGAATAAAGTGCGCTTGTGCCTAGATGCTCGAAAGCTAAACGATGCCACGAAAAAGGATGCTTATCCGCTTCCCAGCATCGAGGGTATCTTTTCCAGATTACCGAAAGCAAACATTATTTCAAAGCTTGATTTAAAAGATGCATATTGGCAAATTGAGCTCTCAGAAGAGTCAAAGCCTCTGACTGCATTTACGGTCCCTGGTAGGCCATTATATCAGTTCAAGGTCATGCCATTCGGCCTTTGCAATGCGCCATCTACTATGTGTAGATTAATGGACGACATAATCCCACCTGACTTGCGCTATTGTGTCTTCGGCTACCTTGATGACCTTTGTATTGTTTCAGAAGATTTTCCCTCCCACCTGGCGGTATTAGTTCGTCTTGCTGAGCAATTTAGAAAGGCCAACTTAACTTTAAATATCAGCAAAAGTCAGTTTTGCGTGACAAGTGTCAATTATCTCGGATACGTCATAGGAAGTGGAGGTATTTATACTGATCCTGCTAAAGTAACCTGCATCCTAAACTGGCCACCACCGAAAAATCTCAAACAAGTGCGAGGTTTCTTGGGTGTCTGTGGTTGGTATCGCAGGTTTATTAGTAACTTTGCCGAATTAACTTGTCCAATAACAGATGTGTTGTCGACGAAAAAAAAGTTTGCTTGGACTCCAGAAGCGCAGACAGCAATGGACAAGCTAAAAACTGTTTTGACGTCATCGCCAGTGC
The DNA here is from genome assembly GCA_037043405.1 of Drosophila subquinaria. Classification (NCBI taxonomy): domain Eukaryota; kingdom Metazoa; phylum Arthropoda; class Insecta; order Diptera; family Drosophilidae; genus Drosophila; species Drosophila subquinaria. The sequence continues at coordinate 99,810 of JBAMBL010001815.1, forward strand.
TACAAAATGCGAATTTCGAGAAAAAATTCTTTTTACATTGCGATGCCAGTGATTTCGGCATTGGCGCAGTTTTAGTTCAATTGTCGGATGAGAACGAAGAAAAGCCCATTGCGTTCATGTCCAAAAAACTGAGTCGTGCACAGCGTAACTATAGTGTTACTGAGCGTGAATGTCTTGCAGTTATTTTGGCCATAGAAAAATTTCGATGCTATTTAGAACTCCAAGAGTTCGAGGTGGTAACAGATCATTCCAGCCTTTTATGGCTTATGCGCCAGCAAAATGTATCTGGAAGATTGGCTCGGTGGATTTTCAGATTGCAACAATTTAAATTCACTATCTCACACCGAAAAGGAAAAGAGCATATAGTTCCCGACGCTCTCTCTAGACTGCCAGAGAATGAAATTTTAACACTAGAGATGGGTCCCATAATAGATACAAATTCTGATGCCTTTTTGGATGAAACGTATCTACAGTTAAAAGATAAAATTGCTATGAATCAGCTAAAATTTCCAGACATCAAGATAGTCGACAAGTTTGTTTATGTGCGCACGGAACATTCTTCTGGTGATTCAGCACAAGAAAAATTCGCTTGGAAACTGTGGGTACCAGGAAGTCTAATTGATGACGTTCTCAGGCAAGCCCATGATACCATTACCTCTTCTCACGCAGGCATACAAAAAACTATTGAGAAAATTCGTCGAACTCTTTTCTGGCCAGGATTAGCTAAAGATGTCAGGGAATATATCCGAAACTGTGACACCTGCAAAGAAAATAAAGCACCAAATTATACCCTTCGTCCTCCAATGGGAAATCATAGTCCAACATGTAGGCCATTTCAACGGCTCTACATTGACTTGTTAGGACCATATCCTAGAAGCAAGAATGGTCATGTGGGCTTGTTAATAGTTCTCGATCATTTCAGCAAGTACCATTGGCTACATCCCTTAAAGAAATTCACCTCTGCAGCTGTTCAAAAATTTCTCTTACAACAAATTTTTCATTCGTTTGGGGTGCCTGAAACTATAGTAAGCGATAATGGAACTCAGTTCAAGGCACGGGAGTTTAACGCCTTTTTAACTGAGCTTGGAATTAAACATGTTTACACTGCCTTATATTCACCGCAGAGCAATGCAGCAGAACGAGTGAATCGTTCCTTGTTGGCAGCCATTCGGTCATATTTAAAACTTGATCAGACTCTTTGGGATCAACATCTTTCAGGCATTTCATGTTCGTTGAGGTCATCATTACACCAATCGTTAGGTTGCTCACCATTTCGAGTCCTTTTTGGACTGGATATGATAACTCATGGCAGTGATTATAAGCTGCTTAAGGAGTTGTCCTTATTAGAAGACCCTATAACTCCTATAGCCCGATCTGATAATTTAGCCTTATTAAGAAAAGACGTGCAGAACAATATTCAAAAAGCTTACGAACGAAACGTTGCTCAATATAATCTTCGTAGCAATCCAGTATCTTTTCGCGAAGGTCAGGAAGTATTTCGACGCAATTTCTCACTGAGCAAATTCTCACAAAACTATAATGCAAAATTGGCCCCGCAATTTATTAAGTGTCGCGTCAGAAAAAAATTAGGCAATTGTTTTTATATACTTGAGGATATGCAAGGAAAAGAGGTTGGCACATTCCACGCTAAAGATATTCGAGTCTAATTCCCCCTAATATCCCGTCTAACGGTGGGATATTATCGGGTGGTGTAACGGCCGTTGAGCGCGCGTTTTGAATTTGAACGAAACTTTGTTCATAGCAGCCAGCTTTTGTTTATCGCTATCAGCTGCTACCTCTTTCTGTCGCTGCGATAGAAGCGCTTGCGCGCACGCTGGCAGCGCAGCTAACTTCAATTAAAATTTCTTTGGCTAAAAGCTCTGCTCGCCTATAAAAAGGCCAGTGCATTTCCGCTTAACCCTCTTTAAAAATTTTCGTGGACAGTGCATCTTGCACATATATAAAATTTATTGGGAAAATCTTTTTTTTTCAATCACCACGAGGCAATTTATTGCCAAGAAATATTTGTCATCGCGAGCAGCGCTGCAGAGCAGCTAAAGGTATGTCGAAATGGAGGAAATATTGAAAAGCGAATTTGTTCTGACCGAACCATTTTTTCCTTTAGAAAATTTTGAGGAGATCTCCACTGGTGAGCCGGCTCCAACTTTCTTCAAAAGGCCAGCCGAAGGCAGTCGGCAAAAGCGCCAGTTGTCGAGTCGGCCCAGTGTTTCTTTTAATGAGCACCAATTACGGAAAACTGCCCACTGGAAAAAATCCCCCATTGAGGTTGAAGACCAGGCCATTCTTTTCACTCCGCCGCCAAGAGCGAGCAAGAGGAACCTGATCTTGTGGGATAACCTCGACTTGTCCCTGAACACCGGCACCCGGAATCTGCCGGCAGCTGGATTTAATTTTTTCTGCTGATCCACTGGAGGCGATTTAAGCGTGCCAGGCTGGAAAACTTAGTGCAGTGCAGTATATAAGTGCTAAGTGCAGACCCCCCCAAAATCTGTTAAAATTTGCAGATCAGAAAATTATGAAAAATAATTAGAAGAAAAAAATCAAAAGAAAGCAAAAGTGTGTGTATGAAGGAAAGAACAAATTTTTTTAGTTTCCTTACTACATTTTTTTTATCATTTTTTTTTATAATTTTTGTTATAATTTTTTTTGGTCATTGTATCGGCAATAGTGGAGTGACTAAAAGAGAACAAAAAGTAAAACAAATATCACATCTGGCTATATAAAACAAAACAAAAAAAAAAAAAATTCTTATATCAAAGAAAAGAAAAGTAACTTGTGCACAAAACATAAAAAGTGAATTATTTTTAAAAATTTAAACAAAAAACAAAACAAAACCAAAGCTGCAACAACACCCCGCTGAAAGGCCTTTCTTCGCTGGAAAATTGCATGTAAGTTGTAAATACATTTGCTTTTATATTTTGCTGCACGATTTATTAAGCGCAGTTTTGGTGCCTCGTCAATTTAAAATCCTATAATATTATGTCAATTTAAATGGAGTTCGTTTTTTTTAATTGCTGATTAAAATATTATATATTTAATATCATATAATATAAAATTATTTAACAAACAATTGAAATAATTGTTTTGCAAATTTCATTAAATCAAACGATCACCAAAACTGTGGCTTTAAATTATTAAAAAAAAAACCCATTAAAGACAAAGAAAAAATATACAGATCTTAACAAAACATGAGATAAAACAGATCGGCCGCTTAAAGCACCGTTTGATACAGCTAACATGAATCAGCTGTTCCATATTGCACACTATTTCGGTACAGTGACTCAAAGAAAAATAACAAAATAAAACCAAAAATTTATTTGCCCCCTAAAAGTTTTGAAAAAAATAAAATAAAAATAAAATTCCAATAGTACTTAAATTAATTGCTAAAATTCATGCCACACACATACAATGCAAAAATATAATTTTTAATATTAAGTTTTATTGTCAACTTGCTTTCTGAATTTTTGGTAATCAATTAAGTTCAACATTTTTAACAATTTTTTTTCAATTGTTAAATCTCTAGACTTAACCTTAAAATTTAACGTGAGAGCTATCATATTTCTGCAGCAAGTATATTTTTTTAACTTCGCAAAGTGACGGTACACTTTTGGCACCGAGTGTCAATTACGGTTTCGCTAAAACGAATAGCATCGATAAGGAGACAAAAATAAAAAAAAAATGCTGTCTACCAAATCTAAGAAATAACTGTTTGATATTGTCTGCTGCGTTTTGTTAGTTGGCTACACTGAGAGAAATTGTCGGCCACGAAATTAAACTTACCTGAAATAACTACTTAGAAATAAAAACATGAAATCACATTAAAATTAATTATGCAAAATTTTTTTGGCTGATTCTATTTTTTTGAAAATATGCCTTGGAATTAAAAGTCCTAAAAATTAGAATAACTAACATTGTACATTAAAATCAACGAAATGAATTGTCTATATTATTTTATAAATTTTTAAATAATTATAATGTTTGAAATGAATTGCTAGTTTTTCTATTTTTCTTCCTGGTGACGTGGTAGCTTAATTATGTAGAAGATGTCGTTCTTGGGGATCTTTAAAAATGTACAAATAAAGATCTAGGTTGGGTGGGTTATGACGCGAGTGCCAGTTGCCATCTAAGGCCTCGCCAACAATGTATCTAATTATCTTTTATGAAAGCTTTCCCCCTGTTTTTGCGATTTATTTGTTGGTTCATTTTAGTTTGATTATTTTTGGAGTACAGCTCCTTTGTAGTTTCTGTAGGGATCTTAATAAATTTAAAATTGTGTATGCGTGATCGACTGCTTGGCAACGAACCCCCCCACCCGGAAGAGCTACGGAACAAGAGGATCCCGCCGGCCATGCCAATCGATCTCGAGCAGATGCAGCTAAAATTATTTTCAATTTGAAAATAATTTCTGGACACACAATGCTGCTATTGCTTCTACCCTAGCAATGCGGTTA